>JAMPIO010000226.1:0-153612 GCA_024699865.1 Aphelenchoides fujianensis
CGTTCCAATCGTCTGTATTCCCTTAATTCTTCCGCTGTTGTTCTCCAATTTCTTTGGTTTGTTGAATAAACAAGCGTTAACAAACGTGCTTGTTCCTTGTTGTCGCCGACATGTTTCCTTTTTGTTTCCGTTTTGGGATGAGCGCCGAGTGCTCGCCGCTTTGAACGCGGAAGAAAGACGGGGGTTTGCGGGCCGAGGAAGGGCACACGGGAAGAGCGGAAGGGGAACTTGGGGCACTCCGCTCGACCTCGAGCGGAACTTCCCGCACATTGGCCTCGACGATCAATAATCGGAGCGAAGAGCAGGAGCAGCGAGGGTGGGCGGCGAGTTTGTTGCCCAATTTCCATTCCATTCCGTTCCGTTTTGTTTCTCCACTCGCTCGCCGCTTTCGCAAGGGAGGAGCAGGGACCGTCTTTCACCTCGACGCCCCGCTCTCGGCCACTCGAAAATTCCGTGCGGGTGGGCGGAGGGCCGAGTTGCCGCGAGACGAGCGGCGCGGCAAAAAGACGCCCCGAATTCTTGATGGCCGTCCGTTCCGCCCGCCCGCCGGCCGGTCGTCTTCGCTCCTGCTTCGCGGCCGCCCGGACTTCCGAAATAATTTCCGCCGACAAGCACTCTCCGTCGCTCGCTCGCTTCTTCTGTTGGTGTGGGAGTGAGTGAGTAATCAGAACGACGCGAGGAAAACAGCGGGATTCTTCCGCCTCTTCGTCGAATCAATTCGATTTCCGACGTCTTCTTCCTCCATGTCAGTTCAAAGCAATTGTTTCTCTTTCCCATTGAATCCACCTCATCTCCTCTATTCCATCGACACTGTCGTTCAATTCAAGCCGAACGGAAGGATGCAGTTTCCGCTGAAGTGTCTCTCCATTCCCCAGGTACGTCCACCTCTTTCTCCTCCTTCTCACCCACCTCAAACTGCAGCTCCCGTCCGTGAAGCTCAGCCTCATGATCCCCGGCCCGGGAGCGAGTGCTCACCGGCAGCGAGCTGAAGGCGAGCATCGTGCTGGACGTGGTCGAGGAGCCGGGCGTCGTGTTGCGCGAACTCGTCGCCGAGGTGCGCGGCGTGGGGCGCACCAATTGGGTCGACCTGTGCAGCGACAAGATTTACGACGCGAATCAAGTGAGTTCCGCCGCAAAAGCCACTCGACTACGGCGTGCTTCGATTTGCAGGACTACATTCGGCATGTGATCAGTTTGGCGCCTCCGGGAACGACGCTCCTCAGCGGGCGGCATCAATACCCGATCCAAGTGCCGCTGCCGAAGGATTTGCCGTCGAGCTACGAAAGTGCGTGCGGTTCGGTTCGCTACAGCTTTCGGGTGACGATGAACGTGCAGGGCGAGAAGGTTCGTTCGTTAAACTACGAAGTGCCGCTTTATTTAGGTGGCTGCAGAAGCGACTCGTTGAGAACTTTCCGTTCTTCGTGGTTTCGTCGACTTCGTTCGATCAGGTGCCGCCGTCCTCTGATGCGCCCGATTTGCTGCAAGGACGACTTCGATTTCACCGTCTGCTCGCTCCCATTCGGGCGGATTTTCTTGAAGATCTCCGTTCCGCGCCTCGCCTACCAACTCGGAGAGGTGAGCGAAAAGCGGGGGGCTTCCATTGATCGGAGAGTTCAGACGATCACCCCGCTGGTGCACGTCAAGAACTCCTGCGCGCACGACGTTGGCCGACTGCAGCATCCAATTGATCATGAAGGTCCAATACAAAGCGGTCAGTCGCTACGAACACGTGGAGGAGAAGAAGCTGGTCGAGGAGCGCGTCTGCGAGTCGTGGCTCGGCCGCATCAAAAGTCAGTCGGAGATGGTGAGTTCTCCCCCTTCCGTTCCTCGATTCTTCCCGCTTGAAGACGTCGTTCAAATGCCGCCTGCGCGCCCCCGAAGACATCCCGCCGTCCACGATGAACACCGGCGGGCGGCGCGCTGGCGGACGAGGGCGCGCTGATCGCCGTCTCGTACGTCCTCCGCCTGCACGCGCTGCCGGACGTCGAGGTCGAGATGCCGGTGATCGTGACGGCGTTGGGCTTCGAGCGGGACGCCGCCGCCGCGTTGAAGCAGAAAGCGGCGCGAGATGTCGGGCTCCAGCGATCGCAAACCACCGACGTTTGAGGCGACGGATTGCCGTGAACCCACTCGATTTCTTCCTCCTTCTCTTCATTTCATCCCTTCGGGCATTCGTTCTCACTTTGCTACGAATAAACAATCAATGAACAATCGAGAATTGACTAGAGGTTGAAAGAAACCCGAACGATTGGTTGCCGACCGGTCGATTGGGAGTTGTGTTCGCCCTCTCGAGAGTCCCACAAGAAGCTCCCAAATCCTTCGTTTGACCCCCGGCTTCCTTGCCGCTCTTCCCTCCAGCTCCACCAGTCGAACTGCACCGTGCTTCGACGAGGTGCACGACGGCCAGGCCATTCGACTGCCTCATCGCTCCCTCCCTTCCGCTTCCATCTTCTTTCGCTCTTCCGTCTCCGTTCGTGAACCTCGTACTAATTTATTCTCGAGGACTTCAAACGAAACGAGCGAACGAAGGGCTGAACACATGCACACGCCAACAAACAATTGGAGGGATCATCAACAACGATTGGAACAAGTGGAAGCGAAGGAAACAACAAAGAGAGAAAGAAGGAGGATCGGAATCCGATGGCCGAGGGGACGGGACTACGCGGCCGGCTGCTCGATGGCCGCCTTCTGCTCGGGCGCTGAGGAACTTCTCGGCCACCATCCCGTACAGTCCGGGCTGGAGCTCGTCGAGCGCGGCCACGAGCTGGGCGGCGCCCCGTTGGCGGGCGAACTGAACGAGGAATTCGCCGAAGCGAAAGACGAATCGCTGCGTCCGCGCCGTCTGCAACCGTTGGATCATCTGGAGGAGGATGTTGCGGGCGGTGAGCATCTCGTTCAGCTGCAATTCGAACGCGTAAACCAGTGCGCCACCGGGGGGACTCACTCCGTAGTGCGGCATGAGCGCGACGGCCAACTGGAAGCCCTGTTCTTCGAACGTGCGGCCCTCGATCAGGCGCTGGTAGAGGCCGAGGATCTTGGGGATGTTGTCGGCGGTGAGGATTTGCTCCGGCTGAGTGCGAATGAACGCTTCCATGATGGCGCCCGCACCGGCACCGTTCTCCTGTCGGCCCCAGAACTGGCCGGTGAGGAGGAGCGGGAAGAAGCAGCTCGTAGCGCTCCGCTCGCCAACGACCGTGCGGCCGAGTTTGCGCTCGCCGCCCGCCTGATGCAGGAGGAGGGCGACCAGGTGGAGGGCGTACGGCACGAAGTCCACCGTGTTCTCGCCGCCCACGATCGCGTCCACCATCGGCATCACGTGCTGGATGACGGCCGATTGGATGAAGGGGAAGGTCTGCAACAACGAGCACCGGACTTCCTTGATTGAATTGATGGAGGAAGGAACTCGCCTTCTCGATCAAACGAGCCGAGGCACTCGAACACCAGGTCGACGAACTCCTGGTTTTGCAGCTCCTGCACCGCCCGCTCGATCATCTGCACGAGGAAGAGCACGTAGTTGTCGGACGAGCGAGCGGTCTCCGGCTGCAATACGAGCGAACGAATCGAATGGACGAGCAGGAGAACTCACGTCGATCAGCGAGAACGCGCACAGCAGGCCCTTGAGGAGGTACTGGGATTTGTTCGCGCCATCGCGCTGCAACGCCCGGCAGAAGGCGTCGATGTAGTCGTGGACGGGGATGTTCTGCGGCGGAGAACAACGAGACCTGAAGCCATTGGGTTGGAGCGAACAATCCCGAGGGACGACCCACCTCCTGCCGCTGAATCGAGCACAGCTTGTCGAAGGCGTAGCCCAGGTAGTGATGGAGGATGTTCACATCGCAGCCGAGGATCCGCACGGCCGGCGGCTCCGCTCCTCCGAAGATCTCTAGGAGGACCTGGGGCTCGAGTTGGTTGCGGAAGAGGACCACGAAGTTGAGCGCGTCCGCGACGAGGATCGGCGGGTACGTGTTGAAGTCGACGTTGAACAAGTCCGTGCGGACGTGCTCGTTGAAGTAGCCGGTGATCGGGATGAGTTCGCTGGTGGTCGTGGCGCCATGGCGCTCGGTCTTCTCCTTCGAGGCGAGAGCGGAGACGAGGAAGTAGACGACGTCTTTGCGCAGCCACTCCTGCGCCGGGTTGGCCGAGTAGGCGGCCAGGTACTCGCCGATGGACTGGGAGAGCAGCTTGAAGACCTCGGGCTCGAAGTGTTTGGTCAGGGCCCGGCACAAAGTCGGTGGCGCCGCGGACGGCCGGGTCTCCAAGTCCGCTCCTGAACGAATAGAAACCATTGGATCGCTCGAATCAACGCAACGTACCCTCGACGTCCCGCTTGAGGTAGTCGAAAGGCTCATCCTGGAGTTGCTCGAGGTCCTCGCGTCGGAGGGTGAGGTTCTTGATGACGACGCCCTGGCAGATGGCCTCGAGGACGCCGGGCGCTCGGAAGATGTCCGAGTAGATGGCGCGCTCCGAGACCGCCGAAAGGAAGCCGAGGGCGACGCCCACGAGCGCGTCGAAGCGCATCCGGTGGTCCACGTCGGTCAGGAGCTGCCAGACGGTCTCGATGGCCCGCATCATGTACGGGCCGGAACTCCTCCTCGAAGCGTTGGCGCGAAGTGCGCGAATATCTCGCACTCCACTCGTTTGATGTCGTCGAGGTGCGTGGGTTCGCTGTTGTGTTCGTGGGGGTCGGCTTTGATCTTCAGGAGCACGAAAAAGCACTCCATCCACTCCGGAGAGGTGATCCTGCGATTATTTGGATGAATAAGAGGAGGTGGGAGGAGGGGGGACGAACCTCGAAGAAGTCGGGGAAGTCCTGGGAGATCAGCGAGAGGTAGCACTTGGTGTCCAGCAGGAGGATCTCGAACACCCGCTCCTCGTTCGCTTCGGAGAGGCGCGCCCTCGAGGCGTCGTCGTTCACGAGGGCCACCGAGTCGTTTGAAGAGCTCCGTGAGCTGGGCGCCCGCCGAGTTGATCACGTGCATGATTCTCCAGGATCACCTCGTTGGAGATGGTGGTGCGGCGGTAGCGGCCCAGGAGTTGCTCGATGCACGCGATGGAGACGAACGAGCGATCCAGATCGTCGGCGTTGAGCTGTCGGCCGAGGATTTGGATCAACTGCGGCCACTCCGCCGGGAAGTCGCGGTCGCCGATGAGGCAGACGCACTCGCACAACTGCGGGCGGAGCGGGTCGACCGAACGGAGCATCGCCGTGAGGACGGCAGTGCGGACTTGCTTCGCGCTCGTTCGGCGGCAGGTTGGCGACCGCCGAGCTCGCTTTCGGGATTCTGAACTCGAGGGATGAACGAACGGAAGCGAGCGGGAGGAACGAACCCAGTTCTGCCGGATGAAGTTTTTCAACTGAATGGCCGCCGCCAGTCGAATGCCCGCATCGCCGCCCTCGTTCTCCAGGATGCGGAGCAGGGCGGCCGCGTAGCCTGCAGCGAAGCGGTTGGATCAAACGATCGAAAGAAGGGAGAACGAACCCGGGTTCCGCGAGCAGCTCTTCAGCTCCTCCTCCGCCTGCCGGATGTTCGACGCGTTGTTGGTGGTCTGGTGCAGGATGCGGGCCAGGTACTCCTCGGACATGATCGGCCGGTCGATGGACTTCTCTCGCTTCGATTATCAACTGAAATCGAGCGGGGGGGGGAATCGGCGGAAGGGAACACGACGGGAGAGGAAGGAGGAGGGGGAGATCGCGTGAATTGGAGGGAATTGCGCGAGGTTTGAGGGGAATAACAGCGAGTGTTTCGAGCAAAAGAACCCGAGGATGTCGGTGGAATGTTCGGGAACTTCGACCGAGAGGATCGACCGAAGGATGGAAAGATCGAGGGATTAGAGGCGAAGAACCTCCGAACAACAAGCCGCCCCGAACGCCCGAAAGCGGGCAGCAAGCGGGCGGCTTTTGGAAAGCGGAGGGACGCCGAGGGATTTCGGTCGAGCTCGCCGGGCGCGATTTCTTCGATCGATTCTTCGTCGTCGAGCAGAATTTTTTCGTCGCGTTGACGAAAATCCTCGTTCGTCGAAAGAAAGTCGACGGAATCCATCGCTCCTCCGCTCGTTGCAACGAACACACGAATTCGAGGCGGACAACCGCGAATTGAGGCGCTCGAATGAAAGCGAACGCTTCGCTCCAGCCCTCCTTCGACCCACTCGGAGCGGGCGAACGCGTGCGGCGGAACGCCAAAGCGAGTGAGGGCAGCGGATTGCGAGTGGAAAGAAGCCGCCGCTGCCGCGCCGCCCGCTCGCTCTGCTTGTTGTGGAAATTCGGGGTTATCGATTGGAGTTGGAGGGTTCCTTGTGGTTTGCGGATATCTCGTTGAATTCACATCGAATTTCGATTGTTTCGAAAGCATTCGATCATTTCGCGCCGTCTGGGGAGTAGCATTTCGTCCGTTCTCGCTCGAATTCGAGACTCCTCAATTTATTTCCACCAATTTGATCAATTTACGACGAATTTTCGGTTATTTCACGGGCTTTCGAGTTGTCTACGTCCATCTTCGAGTCACACGCGTTCTCTTCTCGCTTCGCGTGCTCCCGATTGATCCCCGCTGTTTGCAGGACCGACTCGTGACCGAAACGAAGCCGCAATGTCCATCAAACTGTCGGAAATCCTGCCGGAGCCGCGGAACGTCGGCGACGGCGTCAGCGGCGAGGTCACCCGCGATCCGTGGTTCCGCGGGCACACGAACGACGAGGACGCCGAGGCGCGCGGTGACGACGGTGGCCGTGAAGCAGGTGCCGCCGTACGGTCATCGTCGCGGCTACATGCCACGCACGCCGGAGGTTTGTTCCCGACGATTCGAATCCAATTTGCTGCTTCGTTTCTTTCAGGACTACGGCGACGGCGGCGCGTTCCCCGAGGTGCACATCGCGCAGTTTCCGTTGGGTTGGTTGCGCGACTGCTTCGACCCGTTGATTCGTTGCTTTCGTTCAGCGATGGGAATGGAGGTCGGCAAGGGCGGCAACTCGAAGACCCTCGCGCTGCAGTACGACAAGGACGGCGTGCTGCGACACGACGCGATCGCCCGCCTCGGCCACGACAAGGACAAGGTATGCATCCGGGTGACTTCGTCGTTTAATCGCGAGAACTCGCTTGCAGATCGTCCACGCGCGCATCCAAAACACGAAGCCGCGTTTCATCAACAAGGACGACGAACTCCTGCAGAAACCGACCGAAGAGCAGACGCTGGAGACCATCGAGCGCACGAAGCAGGCTCTCGAGAAGATCACCAAGGCGAAGATCGCCGCCGCCCTGCCCGTGCAGCACGCGCAGAAGGTCGCGCCCGCCGAGTACATTCGCTACACGCCGAGTCAACAGTCCACGGCCGGCGAGTCGCAGCAGCGAATCATTCGCGTCGTCGAAGCCCAAAAGGACCCCATGGAACCGCCGCGATTCAAGTGAGTTTCCCCTGTTATGAGTCGAGTTCTGATCCAATGAATTGTTGCAGGATCAACGGAAAAATCCCGCGCGCCCCTCCGTCGCCGCCGGCGCCCGTGATGCACTCGCCGCCCTCGCAAAGTGACGACGAAGGAGAGGCCGACTGGAAAATCCCGCCCTGCATCTCCAACTGGAAGAATCCGCGCGGCTATACGGTGGCGCTGGACAAAGCGACTCGCCGCCGACGGCCGCGGCCTCCAACAGACGCGAATCAACGAGAATTTCGCCAAATTCTCCGAGGCGCTCCAGCTCGCCGCCCGCACCGCTCGGGAGGGCGTGGAGGCGCGCAGCGAAATGGAGCGGCGAGTCGCCAAGAACCAAGAAGTTGGAGCAGGAGAAGCGGATGGTCGAGCTCGCCCGCGGTGCGCGGCAGGCGAACGCCGGCGGCCGCGCGGACGAAACCGCCGAGGAGCGGGAGGAGCGCGAGAAACGCGACGAATTTCGGTGAGTTCCTCTTCGATTCTATTGATTTCCGACATCTATTTGTTCGTTTGTTTAGGCGAGAGCATCTGGAGGACATTCGGCGCGAGCGGAACATGGCGCGCGGTCGCCCCGATGCGCTGGAGAAGCTGAAGAAGGACCAGGAGCGAGACATCAGCGAGAAGATCGCCCTCGGGCTGCCGGGCGTGAAGCAAAAGTCGAACGAGACGCAATTCGATTCGCGCCTCTTCAACCAGGACGCGGGCCTGGACAGCGGCGGCATCGACGACGAAACGTACTCGGTCTACTCGAAAGCGTGGCGACCGCAGGACAACATTCAGCAGTCCATCTATCGGCCGCGTAAGTCCTTCCAGTTATCGCCACTCGACCACGGCGTTCATTCGTTCTTGCAGGACAGCAAGCCGAGGACCCGTACGGGAACGACCTGGACGAAATCGTGCGCACCAACCGCTTCGTGCCGGCGCGCGGCTTCCAGGGCGCCGAGCCGGTGGCGGGAGCGGCGCCTCGCGCGGCGCCCGTGGAGTTCGAGGCCGAGCGGGAGGACATTTTCGGCATCGGCGAGCTCTTCCAGACGTCCCGCAAAGACCCGCCGGCCGCCTCGAACGGCGGCGGCGGCGGGCGTCGGCCTCGTCGAAGCGCCACTCCGACGACCATCGATCCTCGTCGTCGTCGAAGAAGAGTCGTCATTGAGTTCGTCGTCGATTGTTCGTTTCCATTTTGGTTGTGTTCATGCCTCTCTTCCTTCCTTCTCTTCCTTCCTTCGGTTACTCACCGCAATTCTAATCGCGAATCGAATCAAAATAATGCATCCGGCCGATGGCTCTTTCTTCCTGATCGTCGGCGATTATTCCTCCGCCGAATCGTTCCACTCGTTTCTCTGATGTTGTTTCCCGCTCGCCTTCATAATGCCCGTTCTTTTGTTCAAACGATCGATCAGTCGACGAATTGGTCGAGCGAGAGCCGAAGAAGTGACGTCGCTTTGGCTCGTTATGCGGCATTTCTCTCATCGTTGAGTGTCCATCCACCACGTATTTTGATGTTCGAACGCGAGAATAAACCCTAGAAGTTATGTGCGGGGAAGGTTCGTTTGATGTGAAGCGAACGGAAAATCGAACCAATGCCCGCGGGCTTTCTTTCTTTCCAATGGAATTCATTCGAAGGGTCCGGGTTTGATCGCAGGATGTTGGCCGTCCGGGTGGGGAGAAGCTCGTCGTCCGTCCTCCGGTTGTCGTCTTCGTTCTTCGAGCACCGGGAAACCGAAGAGATTTCCGCTCGTGGTCGGGCGATTCGTCGCTTCGACGAGCGCGATGCGAGCGAAAGAGCCGACCGCCCGGCAACCGGCCGGCGAAGCTCGGGCGACGTTCCGGACAATCCGTACACGATCCCCAACGCCCTCTGCATCGTTCGGTGAGTTCCCCGGGCATTCGGCGACGAAATGCGCGCTGTTTGGAGGATCTGCGCGACGCCGGTGATCGGCTGGCTCGTTGTGAGCCACTCGTTCGCGCCCGCCTGCGGTCTGTTCGTTGCTGGCCGGCCTCACGGACATGGTTCGTTGCATTTCTTCGATTGATTCACTCCATCTTCCCTCTAGATCGACGGCCAAATCGCTCGCCGCTTCCCGTCGCAACGGTCGATGCTCGGCACGATGTTGGATCCGGTGGCGGACAAGTTCCTCATCTCGACGCTGTTTGTGACTCTCGCCTACGTTCACCTGATTCCTCGTTCGTTTCCACTGGACTATTCGATCAATTAGGAGTTGCTTTAGTGTCGCTAACGGCCGTCGTCTTCGCCCGCGACTTCCTGCTGCTCGGCGGCGCCTTTCGGCATCGCTTCCGAACGCTGCAGCCGCCCCGAACGTTCCGCCGCTACTTCAACCCCTCCGTTTCGTCCATCGAGATTCGACCGACTTTGGCCAGCAAAGTGCGTTCATTTGCTTAGCTTTCTATCGCCTAATTTCCGTGGATTTCAGCTGAACACCGTCCTCCAGCTGGCGACCGTCACGTTCAGCCTCGCGGCACCCGTCTTCGACTTCGCACGCACCACCCGCTTCTGCAGGCTCTTTGGTTGGTTCTTTCGCTTTAATTCTATTGATTTGATTGGCGTTGATTTTTAAAGGCTGAGCACGGGCATTACCACCGTCTACTCCGGCTGGCAGTACATCGGCGGGCGGCGCGATCAAGGCGGTGAAGAAGGTGGATTGAACACTCCTTTTTTGATTCGGTAAGTCCTTCTTCCGTCCTTCTGCTTAGCCAACGGTCTTCATTCTCCTTTCATCCTTCTCAACTGCTTAAAATTACTGGAATAAACAACCGATGTATTGACTAGGAGGTGGTGAGCATTTGGATTGATCAATTTGAGCAACGTCTTCGAGGCCTCGTGCCCGGGGTACTGCTCCAGTGCACGCGTGACTCCGGCGAAGCTGTCGTAGAAGTAGCCCAGCTTCAATCCTCTTTGTTTAGAGCATCTAAACGACTGAGAGGCTACCTGGTAGTTGAGGAGGGCCAAATTGAAGTGCGCCTCGTACAAGTGCGGCGCCTTGGCGGCCGCATTCAGGAACATGTTCCTCGCTTGATCCAAATGCCCGCTCGCGCATTTTGATGATCCCCAAATTGCACAACGACTCGGCGTGGTCGGGATTCGAAGCCAACGCGATCCGCAGACACCGCTCGGCCATCGGAATGTCGCCGTTAGCCTACGGGTCGAGGTTTAAGTGGAAGAACGATGCAGAAGGAACGTACGAAAGCGATGTGCGCGGTGTTAAACCACAGGTCGGCGTGAATCTCTTCGTTCGCGACGGCGTGCGCCTGCTCGATGCAGCCGAGCGCCAAGTCCAGCTGCTGGCAGTAGAAACAGCAGAGGCCGAGGTTGAGGTACAATTCGGGCGAAGTGACGCCGATTTGGAGGATTCTCCTGCGAACACGTTGGATTTTCTCTTAGTTCTGAGTGAATAGACGGACCGGTAGAACTTGACCGCCAGTTCGGGCTGGTCGCTGCAATTTGGAGCAAATTAAGAGCGTTCTGTTGTTCGCTTGCCTGTAGAAGAAGTGATTCCCCATGCAGGCGATCGCCTCGACGTTGCCCGCATCGAAGACCATCACCTGTTTGTAGAAGTCGATGCTCTTCGTCAGTTCGCCCAGTTGCTGAAAGAAAGGAGGGATTGAGAGGATGTGGGATGGAAAGAAACCTCGTGAATTCGCGCCAAGCCCGTGAGCAGCGTGACGTCGCCGGGGAAGATCTGAAGCAGATAAATAAGAGCGTTGTTTGGTTTGTCCAGTGAGAGGTTTTTGGTCGTCAAAAAACGAGTGTCATTTGAGGACGGGGATTGGCCCAAGGTTCTTTAAGCGAAGTGCCACCAGTTGACTGCTGAGTTGAGAAGAAGATTCATTCTTCAGAGCCAAGTGGCCAGCAGTTCTGCCCGTCAGACGACTTCTCAGCTTCCAGTAATCAGGCGCTCACCTCCAATCCCGCTTTGTAGTAGTCGATGGCCGAAAGGGGCTGGTCGAGGCGGATGTAAACGCGGGCCAAGTGGGCGTACGTTTCGACGAGTTTCGCGTGACGGAGGGAGGACGCGAATTGGCCGTTCGGATTCCACGGAGCATCCCCAGCCTGCAGCCAACAAATCGAGTGAAAGAAATAAAGGGGCTAACCGGTAATAAGTTTTGCCCAACGCGTTCTTCCAGTACCAATCCTCAAAGTCCGCCGCCTTCGTTGCAGTGGCGGCGATCTGAAACGAAGGCGATCGAGCGTGAAAGAACGAAAGAGAACCCACTTGATGGGCGGCTTTCATGTCGCCCTCGTGCAGGAAGACGTACTCGAAGAGCTGCCGATTGACGGTCAAATCGGCCGCGTACTTATCCACGTTCAGGCGGGACAGGTTGAGGAACTGGTCCTGTTGGGCGATCAACGACGCGGTCCCCAGTCGAACTTGGCGGGCGGTCGACGACGAAATCGGGCGAGCGGTGCGGCGAGGTGCGCGAAGTTCGCAGCATCTGCTCCATGCTGCCCGTCTTCAGCCGACTCTCCGGCCGCAACATTCCGCTCAGCGGACGGCCGGATTGGGTGCGGGGGCTGCAATCGGGCTGGATTGTTTAAGGGTTGGATGGAATTGAGTAGGGAGCGGAGTCATTGGACTTTGGCTGGTGTAGCTTTAAACGAAAGGATTCCCCGCTTCAATGCGATAAGGAAGCGAGAAGTAGGGGGCTTAAGACCAGTGGAATCTCCTGTTCTGAAAGCGACCACGAAAAGAGTCGTGCTTTCAATTGCTCAACGGGTTCGATCCCACGAATTCAAACGCTCACCGCACAGCGGGACTCGGCCCGGCAGCGTCCGTCACGGGCCGATTCAACGACGTGCCCGGCCGGGCGCCCGTGACGATCGCGTGGTCGTCCATGTACGCGTCCGCCAATCCCGCTTCGTCGTTCTCCAGCTCGTCCACGAACACCTCCTCCGTGAAGCACGCCAACTTCAGACTCCAGGCCGCCTTCACGAGCATTCTCGTTGTGTTAAACGCACGAAGTAAGGGGAATCACCTGATCCAGTGGGTTCTTTTCGAGGATCTTCGTGCACTCGGCGGACGACTCGTCGATTTTGTTCATGCGGAAGTATAAAGTGGCCAAGTAGAAGGGGTCGAGCTCGTCGTGGATCACGCGGCTCGCGGTTGCCGCCATTTCGGCGGAAGGGCGGAGGGATTCGGGGATTTCGGGGCGAAGTGGAGCTTGCGGAGGAGGTGGAAAGAAGGCGAGCGAGTAAGTGGAGGCGGTCGTCAAGGAGACACCACTCCCGTCTTCTTCTGCTTCTGTTGGTCCTTATGGTTTGTTTCTCATTCTGACGGGTGCCCGTGAAGGGCTTAGCAAACAGAGAAAGCACCGCAGCGATCAGTAGAGAGGGCAGTTGAAGCTGTTGATTGCGAGGAAGCGACTCCGAAACATGCGACACGCACGATCTATTCAGACAATGCGTGAAATGAATCATGCGTTCACTTTCCAGTTTGCAGTAGCAATTGATCGCTTCTCGCCGTACACGATCAGTTCATTGCTTGATCAAAGGGCTGATCAGGAAGAAGGGTAGAAGAAAGTCGATGCGAAGGGCCCGCCAGAAACTTCGTCGCCTTTCCGCTTCGCCGCTCTGCTCTTCGCCTGTGAGGAATCGGCTGAGATTTTCCGTCACGGATAAACGATTTTCCGACTGGTTTCTGTTGATCCGTTCAAGGAGCGAAAACGTAGGCTGCGAAAAAAGCTGGAACAAATCTCTCGCTGACCTTCGCTGGCTTTAAGCCGAGTTCATTTCCCCCAGTTTTCGATTCCTGAGCGCGTTTTCCAGTAAATTGCCGTCGACAACCTTCTTCCGTTGATGCCGTGCCTGATTTCTTCACCAATTCCTCTCGATATCTTATTCATTTGCTCTCCGTTTAGGCCCGAAATGTCGGCGAGTGCGCAAATCCTCAAAGGAGATCGAGGGCTTCGACTTCTACCGCCCCTTCTTCGATGAGGAGATCTACGAGGACGGGCGGGGGCTGGACGAGGACCGGCCGTTCGCCATCAAGAATGGACTCGATCGGAACGCCGTCGGCTCGTCGTACGTCCAATGGCAGGGCTCCACCGTCTCCTGTCGGATCACCGCCAAGGCGGGACACGTGGACAACGAGCGGTGCGCGCGGATCAAACTGGAGCGCTCGAATTCCGTGCCCAAGGTTGCGATTCATTGCTTCCGTCGTTTAATCCATGAGTTTAGCGCGAATTCGACTTCGTGCGGCGGCGTGATCCACCAGCTGGTCGCGCAGAACGCGTTCGTCCACCCCAAGTCCACCATCTTCGACGTCGAGTACCAAATTCAGTTGAAGATCACGCTGACCGTGAGTTCAACTACGAAGTTCCGGGCATTTATTCTCATTGCTTCCCTGCAGATCAACACTTCGGACGGCTTCCTTCTGGGCGCCCTCCTGATCGCCATCAACTCGGCGCTCGCAAGCACCCGAGTCGCCGAAATGAGCTCGCAGCCGCCCGAAAGCGACGATCCGACGGACAAAATTCGCTTTTCGCGCAAGCGGAATCCCTTCTACCGCGAACCTCGAGAAGCTGCAGCCCGTGAAGGTGGAGGATCGGCTCTTCTACACGGGCGTCCTCGTCGTGGAGTTGGACGAGGGAAAAGAGGTGGGTCCTCTCGATTGTTTGTTTTAGGCCTATCGTGAGGGTTTCGCTGAATGTTGAGGGGTTTGTTTCACTCGTTGCTGTGTTTTAGTGGGCGATTTACAGGGATCGAGGGTCGAAACGGGAAGAGGGGCGTGGAGTTTTTCGAGTGCGGGGGTACAAACACTTTTTCATTCCCTGGGAGTAATGGAACAGAAACGAGAATTCATTAAGCGCTCTTCATTGTCTCCACTCTTCACTCGCTCCCTCACGATCACAAGCAAGCCAAATTAGCGGCCACTGAATGAAATCAGAGCTAAACGTCTCGTCTAAGCGCCTTCGAATCAAACGCTTCTCCTTTTCATTCCGTCGAGCCTCGCGTTAATTCTCGCGTGCTTTCAGCCGCTCCTCCTCTGCGACCCGCCGGAGGACCTTGTGCGAAGCGTCCGCAAACGCGTCGACTTGATCCTCGGCGCCGACGACACGATTTACTTCTGGCAGAACTCGGGCTTCGTGGACGGGATGTCGGCCGAGTTTCGGCGCAAAATCTTCGCGTTGGCGCGCGAGCGACGCGACGCCGCCGCCGAAGTGCTCGCGAAAGGTCGAAGCGGACGGACAGGCGGCCAGCGACGAGTGAGCGGGCCGTTGGATTGAAGCGAGGAGCTAGTGGAATCGACGGGATCTCGATGGGATTGATCGTTCCGTTCGTTTGCTTCTTCTCACGTCCACTCGTCCCACTCTTTTCGACTTAGTTCCGCTAATCGCCCCAGTTAGTCCTTCTTCTTCTCCTTCTGAACCGACTGTTCCGTCGTTGTTTGTTTCTTGATTTCCTTGTTTCTCTTCCGCCCGTTCACGTCAGTTCGAGAGCGAATAAACACGGCCGACCGAATCAATTTGCAAGTCCAGCGTTTCGTCGCCGTCAACCGGCGAGTTTGTTCGTTCCGTTCGGCCTTTCGGTTCAGGCCGTTGGGTTCGGTTCGGGTCGGTCCGCTCGGTCCGTTCGGTGACCGAACACGCCATTTCCTCAACACGAACCCGTTTGTAGACGAGAGGAATGACCGGCGACAGCGATGGAAGCCAGGAGAAGCTGAAGACGAAAGGAGGAGTTGGTTTGTACCCGGCCGGCTTTCTTTTGGACTTCGATGCCGGTGGTCGACCCACGAATCTCAAGGTGTCGTGCCACCCCCTTCCGTGTTGCCCGCACGGCATTCGAAGGGACGAAATTTCAATTCGTGCCCGCAATCGGCGGAAACCTGCGGCCTTTCCTCCGCCTTCTCGTGCTCCGCCCCGCTTCGTGGTTGTTTGTCCGCAGATTTGTGTTGACTACGGAGCAGCGGCGGAGGAATGTTGCCGAGAAAGGCGGCAATTAGACGACGGGTAGAACGCAACATCTGAACCCAACTCCAACTCTTCCCGTTCTTTTCGTAATTGCCGCCTTCAAACCGAGGCGGCCGCCGGTCGGAATGCGGCGAGTGGGCGGGCGGGCGGGCGGAGGAAGCGGCCAGACGTCCACTCACTTCTTTTGTTCTCCATCGAATGTTCGTAGTTCCTTTGAATTTGTTGCCCGTGGAGTCACAGGGATTAGCGCCCTGCCCCCGCACCACTCACTCACTCACACTTTTGTTGGATTGTGCTTTGGACTTCGGAGCAAGCAGAATCGGCGAATGATATCAAACGTTTAATTCGATTCTTGCACGCACGTACGTTCGAGTGTCTACCGTTCCTTTAATTGAATCATCGAAGCCGAAAGCGAGAGCGGAAGGGCCGAATGTTGCGGATTTGATTGCCGTGTTGCTCTCCCGACTGTCGCGATCCGCACTTCATTCCTTTCCAGCTTCCTCTTTCAGCCTCCTTGAACCCAATGGAAACCTTTGCGAACTGCTCCGCACCGCCGCTGATCCGCACGCTGGTCGAACTGCAGCCGTTGATCGAGTTGTGCATTTCGATCCCCAACTTGCTGCTGAACGTCTACTTCGCCTTTCGTTTCGGCCAGCTGGGCGTCTTCCATCCCAACTTGAAGATGTTTATGGTTTGTTTGTCGCCGTAGTCCGAGTGGAAAATCGACGGGAAATCGCTTCAGTTGACGACGAACCTCGCGAGTGCCTTCCTCTCGATCCTCCACCCGATTGTGATCACAATCCCGCCCGCCGCTCTACTCGTTGCGGACGGGCCACCCGCTGGTGATCGTCTTCGTCTACGCGGCCGCCTTTCTGCTTTCCGTGTTGGTTTTGGTCGTGGACATCAAATTTCTGCTGATCGGAATGGAGCGGCGATTCGCCGTCACGAACTCCTCGTCCTACGACCAGAAAGATGGACGGACGGGTGTTCGTGTGTTGCTTCAAGTGGTGAGTCTTCTGTGGGCGGATTGAAACGAGAAGACTTGTGTTTGTTTGGTGAGCGGGAGTTCGTTAGTGGACCTGAATGAATAAAGGAAGGGGCTGGGGACATTCTTAAGCATGCGATCAGCTGCCATCTTTCAAAAATAAGGGAGATCTGAACCTCAATTGAACGAGAACTTGTGGCCTCTCATCGACCGTTTACAGCAGGCATTCAGTCACCCGTTTGCTTTCAGTTCCTGATCACAAGCCTGCATTGATGATCACGAAGAACGCGGTCGTGTACGCGACTTCCTCGACCGGTGGACGTGGACGACCGGCTGCTGGAGGCGTTCCTCTTCGAGCACTGCCCCTCTGACCGGTGCAATGACCAACCTGCTGGCTGGAGTTTCGCTCGGCTACGGGATTTACGTTCGTTCCATTGAACCAATCGGATTTGAGGGAATTCTCTTCGGTTTGCAGCAATTCCACTTCCTCCGGAAGCACACGAAGAAGCAGCGCTACGTCGTTCGTTCGCTGACGGAAATCTACCACATTCAAGGAGACGCAGAAAGTGATTCGTGTGTTGATTCCGTTGATTTGCGCCTACTTCCTGTTGGCCGCCTTCTGTGCGGGCGTGATCTACGCGGCCATCTTCCTTTCTTTTCTTCGTTCCCGGCTGCACCGTTCACTCATTTCTCTACCGTTTTTTCGTGAACGTTCGTCCACTTCTTTCATTTCAATTCCTTTTACTCTGCTGTAGGCGGCGTACATCAGCGTGGCGTTCTACACGCTCTCCTCCACTTTCTTCATGCTCTGGAGATTCGCGGCTGTTCGAAAGCTCCTGCTGGACGACCTTTTCGCGGCGACCGGCCTTCGTTTCTCGACGGCCGCTACGCGCGTCGTTCCCGAGCAGCTGGACTCGCGGCAGGTCCAGGCGAAGTACTTCGATCAGCTCACTAGTGCGTGGGATCGGTGATCCTCGATTCGCAGTCGATTTTGTTGGAGGTTCGATGGATTGCGGGGAATAAAGAAGACGCGTTTGCTTTCTGATTCTTTTGCGGTCTCGGCTGGGGATGGTCATTGAAGAAATAAAGACCTTTATCTACATTGGATTGTGGAAAAAAATCCCGCATTACCGCTGAAAACAACTCCGATTCGCTTGGAAGCCGGCAGGAAAGGGAACGCCCGACCTCGCGGCCGGCCGGCCAGCAAGACGAACGAGGCGGCCGAACGGCTCCCGCAGCGAACCTTTCGCTCGTTGGTGCGCGCCTTTTTTGCCGCTGCCGCTTTTGCAGAAGCGCCGGCGACCGGCTTGCTTTTGGGTTGGGGCGAGCGAAAATCGTCGCGTCCTTTCCGTTTCGTTCATTTCTTTCGACCGCCTTCGATTTCTTTTGTTCAATTGCGATTTCCACAGTTTCCGTTTCTTGCTTCCGATTTCCTCGCTTCATCACCCGATTTCCACGCTTAGTCTCAAGACTTTCGTCGCTCAACTTCTCCTCCGCTTGCAGCACCCCACCGCGACCGAGGATGGCCGAAGTGGTGGACGAGTACGTGGCCGAGGAGAAGCTGCAGGCCGACCTGCTGAACCAACTGGTGGATCCGCGCAATTCGAGTGAGTTCCGCCCGCGTTCTCTCGATTTCCGCCGCCGACGTTTGCAGCGCGAATCGTCGGCTCCGGCAACATGGACGAGGACTACCGTGAGCTGGAGCGCCTCGGCATTCAGGAGTTCCTGCACACGCGCAACGCGCCGCTGCCGCGCGAACTTCGCGAGCAGTTGGATCGTGAGTTTGGCGACGAAGTACCCCGCATTCACTGCCCGTTCTTTAAAGGAATGCAATCGAACTGCGGCTTCGGCCTGTTCCCGTTGCTGTCGCGCGCGTGGTTGACCGTCGACACGGACCTGTTCCTCTGGAATTTCGAGAACAAGTTCGTTTCTTTCTTCTAATCCAATTCTTCCTGATCGTTTGCTTGCAGCAAGGACCTCGCCTTCTACGACCAAATCACGCACACGATCGTGAAGATCGAGTTGGCGCGCGTGCGGCCCGGCTTCTTCGACGTGAGTCGTCCAACTTCCTTTCGCATTTCGTTCGTTCGTTTGCAGCCGCCCGGTCAAGTTCCTCCTTGTGGTCGCGACCACGGTGGACGTGATCCTGCTCGCCGTTTCGTTCGTGCACGAAACCGAGGGCCTCGCCGTGGGGACCGATTCGGGACTATGGCGACTCCAACCTCTACCTCGTCATTCAGGAGATCCACCGCGTAAATCCAAGCGATTCTTTCGTTCGAATTCATCCCTCTGTTCCCTTTCAGTTGCCCCTGGACGGCGGCGTCGTGGAGCACATCTGCTGCACCGCAACGGGCCGCATCTTCTACGCCGTCGAGGACACGCTCTTCGAGGTCATCTACTACGTAGGTTCCTCTCGCACGTTCCCGCGTAGTCGAGTGGTTGTGCGTTTAGAACGACAGCTGGTCCGGGGCGGGTTTTCAAGAAGCAGATGCTCACCAAAGGCCTCTTCTCGTCGATGTTCCAAGTGTTCAGCACGAAGGGTTCGTTCACTCTCCTTCTTTCTTCCATCGATTGCTTTAGATCCGATTCGGCAAGTGGTGTGCGACGACACGCGGCACGTCCTCTACGTCCTCACCGCCGCCTCCAAGCTCGTCGTTTACGATTTGGGGCCGCGCGGCGACTCGTTCCATCAGGTCGTGGCGTACGCGGCGGCCAATCTTCAGGCAATCCGCCCGAGCATTTGGTTCATTTCAATTCCATTCGATTGCAGAACGACATCGCCAGCGTGTTCGGCATCGACACGCAGCTGATTCGCGAGGTCGCGTCGATTGCGGCGGTTCCCGCAACGCAGTCGCTTTCCGTCCACTTGGTGGCGACGTTGCAGTCCGGCTACCGCGTCTTCTTCACCTGCTGGGATCGGCTGTTGTCCGAGAGCCGGGACAATCGGGTGCGTTCAATCGAATTGAAGGGATCGAAGCATGATTAGATTGGTTGCAGTACTCGCAAGAATCCACCCGCCCCTCGGGCCTGACGCCCATTCACTTCCGCTACGCGCCGCCCATGCAGAGCCAGTACCGGCGAGGGGCGGACTACAAGAACTACTTCACGAAGATCATGAATGGTGGGCGATGAGGAAGAGAATGAAGGAATAATTTGGGGGATTGTTTAGACGTGACGGTTTTGGCCTTTGAGTCGACGACAAACGCCGCCTCGCCGGGCGAACTGTTGGCCTTCTCCACGGCCGAACTTTCCCGAACAGCCAGCGATTCGTCGAGACGAAGGTGAGCGGATCGGAACGAAGGATGTCTGGGGTTGGCAGCCGGCCAGTTTGAAGTGCTGTTCAACTGTCCAGTTGATGTGTTCAGCTGAACGATCAATTAATCTGGACGTCCAATTGCCAACCTTAAAGATCGCAATTAATTCGCTCGTTTGATTTCAGTTCAAACTCCCCGTTCAACAGCCCGTGTGGACGGTGGAGACGTCGGCCGAAGACGCCGAAAGCCGTCGCTGTGGCGCCCGAAATCGCCGTCCGCTCGCGCGACAACGCCGAAATCGAACTCGTGCCCGCCGTCCAACCGCGCTCGTTCTGCCGCCAACACGCCCAACCCGTGACCCGTTTCTTTGCGATCAGTGCGGACGGCGTGAACACGTTCGCCCATCTGAAGCCCGTCCAACTCTACCGCCGCATTCTCGAGCAGTACGGCGCCGACTCGAAGCAAATGCACGGCTTCGTGGAGCTGCACGGACCGCTGGAGATTTGCGTGATGGCGTTGATCGTGTTGGCGACCGACACGTCGCCGGAGGGATCGCTGAAGGTGGGTTGAAAGCGATGGTGTTGGGCGGGTCGTGGGAGTTTGTGGAAGAATCACCAGTTTGAAGCGAAGGCTATTGGAGGGTTGTGGTCTGAGTGGAACGAAAGGAGTCGCCTGGAGGGGAGGGGAGGAGAGAACGGAGTGTTTGAGACGGACTTCTTTCGTTCCTGCTTCTGCCCCGAATTCTTCGTGGCTTTTGCATCAACCCTTCCTTCCCGCAATTGACCAATCAATCGTCATTGCTAATCGCCGCGTTGTTTGCAGGAAATGGCCCTGCGGATGTTCTTCGCGCACGGCGGCCAACCCGCGTTGGTGGCGAACATGGACGAGACGACGGGCGGAGCGGCCGCCCAAGCGTCGCTGTTCGCCCTGCCGGCGACGCCCTTCGGCGGACCGCACGCGTCGACGCCGCGCGGCTCCCAAGCGCCCACCTTCGACCTGAACCTTTCGGGTTCGTCGATCCGGCCCGCGGGCGCCCTCCACTCGACCCCGAACCGACAGACGACGCCCGTGAATCAACTGAACTCGAGCAACGCGTTCACGCCGCCGTTCGCCGTCGCCACCCGGCTGAACACGAGCGGCTCGTCGGCGTCGCCGCCGCCCGACTTGTCGCGCATTTCGTTCACCTCCCACGGACAGCCGGTGATCGACGGGCTGGCGTTGAGGCCGTCGAATCGATCGCGCGCCCTGTTCGCCCACTTCTCGCGGATCATCTGCGGCGTGTGGAACAAGTACGTGTGCCGACTGCGCGATGATCGGGTTTGTTTCATTGGATCGATGATTGATTTGTGCTTCTTGTGTTGCAGTACGTATCGGGCCTGAACCTGGACGAGGTGCGCGACGTCCTCCGCCATCTGGTCGCTTTGATTCGAGTGGTCGAGGGCTACAGCCTCTTCCCCACCGCGAAGTTCGCCAACGATCAGGATCGCTTGGGTTCGTTTGCTCCCCTCGCTGCTTCGTTGTTCAACTCGTTGCAGTGGCGGACGCGATGAAGCAGGAGGAGCGCTCGGTGCGCGCCCTCCTCGACCTCATGCAACTCTCCAAGGAGTACCTTTGCTTGTGGCAGGTGCTGCTGGAGAACGACTTCCACGCGATCATCGGACGAATCAACGAAGATCTCCGCCATTCGCTCTCCCAGTCGTACTTCTGCGGCCTGGTGACGATGCCCGAGTCGGTGGGCGTCGAGCTGATCTCTGGCCTCGTCCGCTACTACCTCGGCGACGATGCGAACACGGCTTTGATCAATGAACGCCTCGGCGAGGAGTGCCCCCGACTGTTCACCAACGACGATGCCAACGTCCTTAAGGTTTGTTCCAGCGGATGGAGGACACGGGATTGCTAACGGGTTTGTTTAGGCAACCGAGCTCCTCTTCCACGCCGCCCAAGCGAAGAGCCTGAAGGAGCGGAACGCGCTCGTTCAGCAGGCGCTCGAAACGATGAAGCGACACGCGAAACGAGTGGATTTCGGCGAGACCGCGAAGATGTTGAAGGAGAGTGAGTTCCCTCTTTGATTCGATTGAATCAATCAATCATTCGTTCGTTGTTGCAGTCAACTACTACAAGGGAATCGCCGAGTTGGCGCTCGCGTGCGCCGATGGCGGCCGATCCGCGCGCGTTGGCCGTGAATGCGTACCATCGGAAGATGCCCGGACACGGAGGACGGCGAAACCCGACTCGCCATTCATCGCCGCAACGAAATCTACAAGATTCTCGTCGCGACGTTCGAGTACCTGCACGGTGTGGCCGAAATGGACGAGAACGTCGTTCCGGGCGCGAAGCTCAGCGCCACCGCCGCGGCGCTGGAGCGCGACACGATGGCGCGCGTCGTCATGGAGGGCGGCGATGAGTTGTGCAAAATGCGCGTCTTCCAATTCCTCGTCGCCCGCCAACTGGAGGCCATCCTTGTGGGGCACGCGCAACCCGTCCTTCGAGGAGTTCATTTGTCGGTGAGTTCGGCGAGAGAGCGGAGGAGAATGCGGGTTGATTCGTGCTCGTTGCAGTGAGATCAAGAACGGCGGCGACGCGCGTTGCCACGACCTCCTCTGGCGCTACTACAAGGGAACCGAAGAGTTGCCAAGGCCGCGCGACTGCTCTACGAACTCGCCACCAAGTCGGCCCAACCGTCGGACATCCACAAGAAGATGGCCTACCTGTCGCAGGCGCTCGTTTGCATCAATTCGGCGCCCGAAACCGCAGGCGAACACCGAGCTGAAAATGAAGATTCGGGATTGGTTGGACGTGGCCCAGGTGCAGCGAGCGACCCTGTTCGTTCTTTCTCGTTCGTTTCTTCCAATTGATTGGTTGGTTGCAGGGTCCGAACTGGAGAACAAACACGGGCCAGTACGATCGGGCGGCGGTGGAGGAGGCGAAGCACCACCTCGGCGGCAATCTGATGACCGCCAACGATCTCATGAAGCTGGCGAACAACTTCGACCTGCCCCTCATCAAGTTGGCGGTCTTCCATTGCGCCGGCCACTACGATCAGGAGGCGATCGCCGAAATCTACAAGCAGATCATCAACGAGGGTTTGTTCTTTCGATCGATGAAAGCTTGGTTGATTTGCGAGGGAGTTTAGAGCTGAACAAAATCCAAACGGTCGGTGCCGACGCGTACGCGATCATGCGCTGCTTGGCGGCGAAGATTGTGCACCTGAAGCGGCAGTACGAAATGACGCCCAAGTTCTTCCCGCACGGTTCGTTCCCTCAATCGAATTGATGCAATGTGATCGAGTGCGCGTGTGCTTCAGAGTTCATCATCCGCCATCTGCTGCACTTTGCGCTCCACGACGCCAGTCCCGAGTGGTTGCTGCAGGTGTGCAAACACGCCGAGCTGTCGATGGTCGCGTTGATCGACGTCGCTTCGCGTGATTTCCGGTTCGTTCCCCTGGGTTTCTGCGGGTTGAATCGGGGGTTGCAGGATCGGCGATCCGTTCTGGAAGAGCAATGCGCGAGCGCGCAAGTTCATGCACGCGCTGTTCGTGAACAACATCTACGCGGACTTCCAGCAAAATTTTGCGCAAATGAGCGGCGCCGAGCGGTTCGTCCCTTCGAGTTGGAATTGTTTTGAACGTGTTTGTTTGCAGGAAACTCTTGAAGTCGAAATGCCTGGACTTCAACGCCGACCTGCTCATGAACGCCAACGAGAACGACGAGCCCACCGACCAGTGGGAGACGATCACCGCCGAGCTGCAGGCGATGCGTTGAGTTCAATGGAAGGATTCGTTCGATGTTCTTCGTTGTTGATTGTTGTGTTGTGTTAATTTTATTCCGTTTGGTTCATCTCCTGCTCGCCCTTCCTCCTTCCGTTCCCTTCGCTCCGATGAGTTCGAATCGAGACTCACTTCCACGATCACGTTGTTCTCTTGTGCCCTGCCACCACCTCCTCCTTCGCCCACAATCCACCCACACCTCTCTCCTTCCCTTCGTTCTCTCGCTCCTCATTGTTCCTTTGTGATTAAATTGTTCTTGTGTTGTTACTGCGGCCCCGAACGGCGGGCGAATCGCGAATAAATGTGTGAAATGGCGATGGAGGAGAAATGAATGGAACGTTCTTCCGCAAGAAAGCAGCTCCTGCTTCTCGTTCTTCCGTTCGTTCAGGGCGAACTCATGACGAGGATCGCCTGTTGCTTCAATTGAAGCGAGGGAGGTTGGATTCGGTGGAGTGTCGAGGGCAGAATGGAAGGATGAGGCCGTTCTTTTGCACTTCGATTCGTTCGTTGCAGAGCGCTGCAAGATTCGGGGAAGAAGCCGCTCTATGCGCTCATTCTCGCTGTTCTTCTCGGCTGTTGTTCGATCGTGTTCATGTTGAAAAGACCGTTGGTTTGGGTTCGACGCTCAACCGACTGCTCCTGCGAGATGCTCGGATCAAAGATCGAAGGACAAAGGCGATTGTGGTCGCCGAAAGTGACGAGCAGCCGAGAGTCCTGCAAGAGCTCGCTTGAAATCCCGTCGAGTCCGAAGGTCGACCGGTCGAGTAGGTAACAACATCAGCGATCTCATTGCGTAAAGTGGAAAAGGTCGATCGAACAGCTTTCTCATGAGCTCACTTGTTTTGGTGTTGGAGTCGACCCATCGTTGCATTGAAAGCCGCGTGGGTTAGGGGAAATGGCAGCGAGAGTAACGTTCGACGGCCATCTTCCCTTCATTTGCTGCCCACCGCACTCTTCCCCGCTTTCTCCTCTTCTTGCTGCTTACCCGTTGGCATTGATTTCAGGATTCCGATGGACGGAAAGAAGAAAAAACCGCAGTTGCAAATGGACGGCCGGCGCGTGCTGATGTTCCACGCCCTGGACGCGAATAGGCCGGTGCCGAGTGATTTCAACATCGTTCGGGAACGTGCGGCCTTGCGATTCCGCACTCTCCGCTTCTTCTGCTCCCGCTCGTTCCCGACCGCCTTCTTCACGCTCAGCAAACGAAATTCAAGCGCCGACCAAAAAGATGGACCCGGTTTTGATCTGGGAACGATTTGCTTGGGATCGGCGTCCTTTCGTTTGTATCTCTACGAATGTCATCTGCGAACGGAATCCTTCGTCCTGCTTTTGCGATTGGGTCAGCGGGACATGCGCTCCTTACGCGTGCACATTGATTATACTCTTCGAGAAACGTTCGAAATTCTCCGAAAGATGGCGTTCCTTCTGGCCGCCGTCAAAAGTGAGCAATCGGAGCCGTTCACTCGTCAGTTCTTTCTTTAGGCTTGCCGCACTTGAAGGCCGTCGATGTGGACATTGCGTGGCGGCAGAAGGCCGCGTGGCTCGTTCATCTCTTTCGTGACTTCCTGCCAACGTCCATCCGCAAATTCTCTTCTGCCCGCCACCAGGATTACCTCCTTCTCGTACTGGCGCCGTCTTCACGGTCGGCACAAAGTGTGGGCTTTGGCTCGGGTTCCACTGAAATGCCATGTACGTTCTCCAATCAATCAAGCGCTAGTAGTTGTTCTTTAGACCTCTCTTTTCTGTTCCGATCGCGTGCTCGAGTCATCTCCACTTACTATTGTCTGAAGCACATCGCAGCGAATGGGCCGTAAGTTTAATTGATTAAAATAAAAACTAGTGTGCTTGCGGATTCGAGAGGAATGGACACGTAAAACGAGTGGTGTTTCACTACTCCAACTACGTCTTTATCAATCCTTTGGCTAGCGGGCAAGAAGAACGCGCATTCTGCAAAGCGGCCCAGAACCTCCGCTCGCTGAACGATTCGTTCGTCATTGACATTTGCTTGGGAAAGCTGAATTACAAGAACTTTTCGGTGAGTTTAGTGTTCTCATTTCGTTGTTAAAGCGGTAGATTCAGTGCGGGCAGGATCGTTTCGACAAGAACCTGTCCACAGTGTTGGAGTGTTCGCGGCGTGTTGCGGAGTGTGCGACACGCGCCGGCCATTGGAACGTCCAGATTTCGATGCCGATCCGCTTGCCGAACCCCAAGGAGAAGCCGGTCTGTTCGCTCGATTACAACTGAGTACATTTCGTGTCTTTAGGGCGACTACCAACGAATGCGCGAGGCTGCTGCCCAATTCTTCAGCACGCAACCAAACTTCACGCACACGACCGAGAACTTCGATGCGGACCTTGCTACTGTTCTTACGGTGAAAGTCGAGCAGGTCGCGGACGTTTGGACTGGCCGATCGGAAGGAATCGTCTTCAACTTTGTGTTCGTCAAGGCCTTGCCGCAACGCGCCTTTGTCGCGCTTGGCTGGCCCAGCGTCTCAGCTCTCTTATTCGCAGCCATACGGATATAAAGAACTCTGTCTAATAAACGACTGTGTTGTGTTTGTAAATGTGCTCGCTGTGAATAAACACGTCCAAAACACTTTTGAGCACATTCTTAATGCCCGGGTTAACTTTGTCTCTGCTTCTATCCGGACGAACGGTGGGACCAACGAATAGAATCATTAATTTGTTACCGGCATTTTGTAAAATCCGGCATTTTGCAAAATGCCTAGTCATTTTGTAAAATGCCTAGGCATTCTGCAAAATGACTAGGCAAAGTGTGAAAGTGCCTAGGCATTCTGTCAAATCGGTGATTTAACTGTCAAACATGGTTGTAGTGCGTTCCACATGCTTCAAAAACATCTCGAATCATGCCACAAACCTCGCCAAACACAATTCGAGTCAATTGACATCAATATCAGAGCCATAAATCAAGAAACGATCGAATAAAAAGATGTCATTAAAACGTGTTCAAACCGCGTAAAAGCTTAAAAGATGGGCACAACATCGTTAGTTCATGATCGCTCAGCTTTAAATGCAGTCTCGGTAACCGGATTTGTTGTGTAGTTCATGGAATAAAGGTAATTTTGAATGTTCATTTTTGCCGTTGACCACTCACTACAAATCAATAACGGCACTATTCTTTCGCAGTCGAGTTTTTTGCATGGCAGAATTGCTGAACAGTGAAAACGGGTTTTACGTAAAAGAGAACGACCCCCCGTGTGTGTGGTGGTTATTATTTGGGCCTTCCGTTCGTCTAGATTCTTGATTTTGAAAGCTTAAAACAGCAATAAGAACATGAACACACCACTACCTACTTGCTTTTTTACACTCCAAAGCGCAGATTGCAGCGCGGATAACTAAACCCGGCTGTTCAATCGCAAAACAAAAATTTCTCCTTGAAATCGGTTATTCGGTTGACATGAGTCGTGGACATATTGGTTGAAAAATCAAGGAATGTCAAAAACAGCCCTTCTTGTTTACAGCAAGGATCATTGCAGCGCGTCTTACGTGCTTACTGGCCACATCACACGATCTAGTTGTCAAGAATGAGCTAGAATTTGATAATCAGAAGCAACCCCAAATCATCGTTTTGTTGGCTTTTTGTGGTCGGTTTTTGTATTTGACAGCTTTGCAACATCTTTGTGGATGATTTGCAACGTTGCTGGCGGGTGTCGGGCATGATGGAACAATGTTTAATGGTTAAAACAACGATTTGACAAAATGCCTAGGCACTTTCACACTTTGCCTAGTCATTTTGCAGAATGCCTAGGCATTTTGCAAAATGCCGGATTTTACAAAATGCCGGTAACAAATTCATTAACGACAAACAGACAAAGCTTTCAGTCAAAGGGAGATTTCTTCCAGGTCGCATCTCGACCTTCCGATTGAAACGCCTCACGGGGCCTCACAAGACCACGCGGACGTTCGGGAACGAGCGGAGATCAACGGTGGCTGCAAACAAGTGATCAGTCGAATAGGAGAAGAAAGAAGTGTTGCTCACCTTCGCTGTCCGAAAGGAAGAAGGCGGCCGTCAGTCCCGACTTCTGCACCCAATCGGCGAGAGCCCGAAGGAAGTCGGCGCGCGTCTCCGCTCGCTGCGCACCCGCGAGCAGCCGGTTGATCGCCAGCAGCGAGGCGTTGGAGGCGTTCGCCCGGCCAAAGACGAGGACGTTCGAGGACTGACCGCCGCTTGCGGTCGGCGGCATCTCGCGGCAGAAGAGGAGGGCGATGGGCGGACTGCTCTCCGACTTCCAGTGTTTGTGGGCGGAGCGGACGAAGAGGAATTGGACGGCCGAGTGGTCGCCGTAGATGTCCGCCGGCAGGTCCTCGAATTTCGTTTGGGTCTGCGAATGAGAGGGAGTGAGAGCAAGCGGGCGGAACGAACCTCCTGCCGATTGTAGTAGAGGACGGACGGCGGGTTGGACATGACGTCGAACAGCGAGACCGGAGCGGAGGATTGGACCGACAACACTTGAACCTCCGGCTCCTTTTCGGCCTGCTCCGCCGCTTCCTCGACTTCGCGTTGGACTTGCGGCTCCGGCTGCTCCACCCCGTGAATTCGAGGTGACTCCGCCGCGACCTCGGCTTCGACCGGAGGCATCGGCGGCTCCTCTTCGCGCTCGATCGACGAGGGAACGGGCGAATGACAACCAGCCGACTTCCGCGCGGTCGATCGGGGCACTTGACGAGGCGCTTTATTCGAGGTTCGGCTTGAAGACGCCCGACTGTCGGCCGCACTTACGCCCGCACTTCCGCCCGCATTCTGGCGAGCACTCGGATCGACGGGCGACTGCAAGCAAACGAATCAATCGATAATAGCAGAGCGAATCAGCTTGCCGACTGGAAGCGATTGACGACGACCGAACGATCCGCGGCCGCCCACCATTCGGAACGATTGAGGCGCTGCCGTTGAGCGTCCAGCAAATCAACGAATGTTTCGTTCAAGACCTCTTAAAATGGGCCCAAAATTTCACAATGAGCGATGGAGAGACCGAACTCACGCGTGTCACTCCAACAGCGCCCAACTTCTGCGTGTGCGCTTCGCCTCTGCGGTAGTTGTGGCGCGTCAATTCGTGTTGGTTTCGGTACTGGGCGCGGCAGAAGTTTTGCGAACAAAAGGAGCACTCGTAGGGGGTCTGCGGGCTGGCGGCAATCGCGTTCACATGTTTCTGCAACTCCTTATTGCTCTTGTGCCAATGACTGCAGCACGAGCATTGCACCTGCAACGAGAATCCGTGCGTCTTCCAAAACCAACCGAGAACTCACGGCGGATCGAGGCAGTTCGAGCGGCGGAACTTCGGGATCGCGACGCGAAGCGGTGGAGCGTCCGTTGATCTGCGGAGTGCGCGGAGTCTCGTCCGCTTGGACGACAGAGTCGCCGCCCGTTTCTTGTTTCAAAACAAGCTCGTCCACGTACTCGTCCGAATCGTCCGAGTCATCGGAGTCGTTAGAATCGTCGGAGTCGTCCGAGTCCGAGTACAGCCAACGCAAACCCATCTCCATCTTCTGTTGAATCGAAGAAGGAGCAGCCGATTTTCGCTGTTGTTTGCTCGCAATCGGCGGGCGATCCTCTTCGTCATCGCTGGACTCCGAAGACTAAACCGAATTGTCAGCATGCGGCGAACAAAACAAATCAAACCGGAAGACGACGAGAGCGATTTCCGTTGGGCCGCTTCAACATTTTGCTCCGGACGAGGCGCATCAATCAGAAATTTCTTCCATATACAGGCGATTTGATACGAACGCCGCTAACCGAAAAGACGCTTTTTGCGTGCCACAAAACGCCAAACGGATTCGCCCGCCCGAAACGAAGCCGACGCGAAATTGTGACTCATTGGCGTACAAGCAAAACGAATTGCGGATTGTTTATGCGACCAGAGTCTCTTGCCGATCGTTTCGCAGATAACGAGACAGCGGGCGGACCGCTCATTGCCGGCAACTCCTTTGTTTATGCGTGTTGATCACTCCAGACATCAAAAGAAAGTCAATGACAAGCAGTCACTGCCTGTTGCCCTGTGCGAATCCCACGCGCTGCTGGTCGACGTCCCACGTGGTGCACTTCTCGCGCAAGAACGGAAGGCCGAGCCCGTAGTAGGCGGTAAAGTCCTCGTTGGCCAACGAGACGAGCACCGCGCACTTGTTGTCCGCCAATCCAATCTGCAGAGAAAATGAGTGGAGGAATGAGCGAAAAAAACGAACGTCCACGACGTAACTCGAAGCGGGAATCGCGTAGTCGACGGCGGCGATCGTGAAGACGAGGTCGGGAAGCGACGCCGCCTGCTTGCAGTCAACGGTGAGCACATGAGCGTCCCACGAGTAGTCGGGCTGCACTTCCGAGTAGAACGCGTCGTAAGCCTGCGGAAAGAGCCACAGCGTGGAGGATCCCGTGTCCAATTGAGCTGAGCGGCGGCGACGAGTCGCGAACGTCCCGACTTTGAAGCTGCAGGCAGGAGAGAAAGAAGGGATGAGCAGGAACGAGTAAAAAGAGGTACCCGTCAACGTCGATGAGTTGCACGTCGTCGTTGTCCAGATTAAGCGGAACGTAGTTGATTTGCGGGTCGCAGTTCGTCGCGTCGATCGCGCCGAGTGTCAGGAGCGCGTTGTTCGCCGATTGGCCGGGGGGCGGCCTTCTTTAAAAGTTTTAGATGAGTTAAGAGAACAAATCGGAATAAACGCACGCCCCCAACCACAGCGTGAAAACGTGCTGCTCGTAGTTCTTCAAGAGATTCAGGATGATCCATCGGTTGGGGTCCGTCTTGCGCGATTTGAACGCCGTTCGGGCGTCTTCGGCCGTCCACGCGAGCCCGAGCGCTCCGTCGGCCGGGAAACAGACGTCTTCATAAGCTTGATTGTAGACCGTCGTCGCCGAATAGAACGTTTGATTCCAACGAAACGAGGCGCCGCCGATCGTCACCTAAAGCCCGGGAATCAAGCCACCAATGCGAGAAGTGTTCTTGCGTTCACAAAGTCGTAGTACGAGCAGAACAGAAGCTGGTAGCCGTCGTTAAGGTCTTCGTAACCGCCGTCGGAAAGCAACGCCGCGGTAGAGGACTTGCTGCAAACAAAGAGAGCAGTGGATAGAGATGTATTGAAAGGAAACCTCGAATCGTAAGTGTGCTGCTCGCTGCCCAGATCGACGTTTTGCGCGTCCAGCACGAACGAGAAGCTCAACGCGGACTGCACGGCAACGGTGAAGGGTTGGGCTGAAAGCGGCGAGTGAGCGGACGAACGGCTGAAAGGCGCTTACGAGGAGTTCCGATGGTCAACTTGAAGAGAAGCAAGTCGTCTGCAACGGCAACAATTAAGTTGATCTGCTTGTTAGTGAACGAACCAAAAAATGGACGCGGCGGTTCCGCTTTGCTGGCGCTCACTCGAACAGAGTTGGCGGCTCGTTGGGCGATCGGCAACTCCAAACGATCCGCGCCATTGGCCGCTGTTACCGCGTGAATAAAAAAGAGGGAACAGATTAGGAAAACGGGTTCCATTCTTCGCTTTACTTGTGAGTTAATTAGACGCATTCAGTTGTTTATAAATTCGCCTCGAATACGATAAGCGAGTCAAATGCAGAAGATGACGGCGGCTAAGCGTTGCGTTTCGTCCTTATCATTCTTTCCCGTCAAATTCGGTGGTCAAGAACTTGTTTTCTCAACGCTTAAATCATTGTTTACGCACGTCAATGACCTATCGATAACGGGTGCTTCGCTGAGATTCACGAGTCGCTGTAAACGAGGCGTTTGAGTCGCGGGTGCCGCACCCACTCGGATCGCAATTCTGTTCGTTCCTGCCGTTAATTAGAACGAGACAAATCGGATGGTCGCTCGGAAGTTGTGAGCGGACGCGGCGGCTGATGGTCCCCATTCGTTGCTGCTCTTGATCACCACCCGCACAATCATTCTTCTTTGTCAGGCCGCACGAGCATTCGAACGGTTGAACTCGCCCGTTGGGTGATGCGCAACGGCTTCAATACGTTGGGCCCTCATTCAAAAGCTTAGACTTTCTGCTGATCGTCTACCGGCAATCGTCAACTGCACACACGATGGCCGCAACGTCTAATCCGCTGGACACGAGAGAACAAAGCTGAAAGCGGGGCGGAAAAAGCCGTAACCTTTTCTCCTATCTTCTCAACCAAAAGGGAATGCTGCCCTTAACAAAAGCACTCCTCTGCTTCTCATTGTGATCGCAGCAGATTGCAACAAAAAGAAATTATATGGCAGTTGAGATGACGCAACGAACACACGTTCGCTCGCGAGCGGAAACATCGAAAAGAACGACGAGCAGCTCGAGAGCGCCGTGAGTCATAAATTTTGTTTACGGCGGTTGCTCGTGGGTCTGCTCGCTTTTTTCTCCGAATGTTTTCGTTTGTTTTGTCGGTTAAAAGCCGAGAAGTCGGAGTTCAACGACAAATTTGATTCGTTTACGCGTTCAATTTCCACATGAACACGTGATTCCATTAAAGTTCCGCTCTGCTTTCAGTTCTCCCGAATGTCGAACACGGAAGAGCGTGTCCTGATTGGACGGGATGCCGACGAATCGCTCGTCTTTCAGCGTCGTTCGCCTGCCGCCAACAAACGTCGAGGGATCCGACAGTTTCCCCTGAACCATCGGCCCGGTACTTCGCTTTTTGACTGCGATTCGGCGAAGAATACTCAAAGATCTCCGTTTAATCACTTCATCGTTAAAGTAAGCGCAATGACATTATTTTTCTCATTCATTTCTCGTTAGTTCATGGACGCCTACTGCTTCTCGCCGGACGGGCGGTACGTGTACGGATTCACCGCATCCAACGTTCTGCTCATTGACCTGCTGCTCAACACTCAGCGGTTCGTTCATCTAACTTCTTGAAGCGAAACAGGACCGGATTGCGGAAAGAGTGAAAGATGCTTTCTTCGCCTTTCGATCGACTAGCCTCAGTCACTCGGCATTTTAAATTCCTTTCCCCCATTTGCTCGTCTATTTCTCTTTTCACCGAGGCAATACTTCCTCTTTGTTCAGAGAGTTCAAACCAAAGCAGCGGCATTTCGATTGGATTCGCCACCTGCTCGCCGTCAACCCGACGACTTTGGTGTTCGTCGGCCTTGGCTCGGTTGTGTTTGATTCGTTTAAACCCGGAGGACGCGACCTACGAGCTGCACGTGCTGGACGCGAACAGCCACCAGTCGACGGCCGTCGTGTTCGCGGAGATCACGGGCGCCGACGTCGCGACGAAGCGGGCGCTCCTGCCGGCGGTGACGAACGAGCGGCTTCGCGTCGTGCGGCTGGACGTGGACGCCGCGCGTTTGCGCGACGATTGGAGCGAACCGTTGGACGGCGCGAAGGATCGCGTGTTTCACTTGAGCGAAGACGGTCGTCGCTCTTTGCTCTTTCTGCGGAGGATCCCCGCACGCTGCACGTGTTCGACGTCCAAGAGCGGAGGTGGACGGAATGGAAGCTGACTGGGGACATCAGCCCGTTTCTCGTACGTTATATTCCGTCGTTTGCTCCCGTCGGAATCGAGCGCTTAAAGCCGCTTTATTGTTTCTGTATGTAACGAGCGGGTGGGAGCGGAGAGCCGAAAATTAGCGGTTGGTAAGCGGACAATCGGCTTCGTTTGGTCCATCCAAAAAAGAATGAATAGGATGTTACGTTATCCTACAAACCGGGCATCAATCATTCTTTCTACTCAACCCACCCAACTCCCTCCTTCTAGTGGATCGAATCGAACATCGTTTGGTCGCGCGGGCCACGCCCACTTTTGCGGGCGCAAACTCACCACTCACTGGAGCGTCTTTCGTTGCGATTTGGAGCGACTCGAGTGGACGAAGCTGCCGATCACGGTCGTCGCGGACAAAATCGAGCAGTTCGCTTCGATTCTTTCGAACAATGGCGAAGAACGAGGATTGCTAGTCGTCGCCGGCAGTAACGCGATCGAAAGGACCGTCTACCGACTGCTCACGTGAGTTCCTTCTTTGTTCACTCACATTCTTTTGTGCTAGAACTCCCGACTCGCTCGTCCAGCTCGCCGTCGCCGCTCTCCGGAGGTCCCGCATCGATGTGGAGCGAGAGCACGGATTCCACGCGTGCATGCAGAAGAAGAGCTGCAATGGTTGCGTTTCGATCACGTTCCCCGGCATGGAGCCGATCGCTCGGGAATGATTGGTTTCTCATTCCTCGGCTTTCTTTCGGTTGGAAGCACTTCGAGGGAGCATCGAGTAGCGAGTTGCTCTCCAGTTGGAAATAAAACTGGAGTCAAGATTGAAGTCACTCGTCAACGCAGGACGCAATTTGAAAACGATTGCTTCCTGACTCACTCGAATCAAAACGCGCGGTCCGCTCAAACAACATCTGTGGCTCGTTTCTGCAGTTGACGGGCACTTGTGGGAGTGAATAGTCAACGCTTCTTTCAAGTCACTCGTTTACACCGCGAGAGGATATGAATCGGAATCAAACATTCTTCTTGAACAGCACGTTCTCCGCATCGACCGCACTCTCGCCGTTCGCGTTCGTGAGCCACTTGTAGACGTCGTTGGCTTGTGTTGGGACGTACTCGAAGGCCGCTGGGTCGTCCTGAACGACACCCGAGTTCTCTCGATTAATTAGAAGACTGCTCACTCGGCTCTTCGCTCCTCCACCTCCGCCTCCAGCTCCACCGAAGACACTCGACTCCATCGGCGGGTTGGAAGTCGGGAGTCCGCTCACCGGAACCGGCGGCAAATCGGCGGCGTCCATCCCGCCCGTGCGGGGGATGATCGGATCGGTCAGCTGCAATCAACCGCTTCGATTCCTCTGCTTTCTCCTGCGAACTCACCGGATGCCTCGTGCGGAGGTCGACCTTCGTCTCCTCCTCCTCCTTCACGGCGCTCTTCTTCTGCGGGCACGGCTTGTAGAAACCGAGGCCGGTGCGGGCGAACAGCCGCGTCGAGCCCTTCTCGTAGCAGTACGTGTGCAGAATGAACACGAGCGGCCCGAACAGAATGCACACGCCCAAGTAGACGCCGATGAGCCACAGGCGCTGCATGTCGACGCCGAAGAGGAGGCAGAAGAAACACAAGCAGAACGCGGTGGCGAGGATCGGGAGTCCGCGGCACATTTTTCTGCAATTTGCGCGCTCTCGTGAATTCGACCATCGAATGATTACTTTGCCCAAAACAAACGGGCGGGATTCACGTTCGGCTTGGACATTTTGCACGCGGTGACGGCGAGTTGGTTGAGCAGCAGCGCGAGGAAGCCGAACGCCCACGCCGGAAAGATGAACGTCCAGTACAGGTCGCTGTAGATTTGGCAGAAGCAGCTGCAAACCGGGGATTGAACGATGAAAGTCGAAGAGAACGAACTGGACACCGTTGTTGTCGTACTCGCTCTTCATCGAAAAGTAGAACGCAACGGTGCACCCGCCGGCGATCAGCGGCGGCCACGTGTAGTTGAAGAGCCACGGGAGCCAGCTGTTCTTCACGCTTCGGCCTTTGATCAGGCTAAAGAGGGGAATGAATGAAAGCAATCAATCACGTGCCTGTTCAAGAAGATCGCCTGCATCACGGCGTTCAACAGGAAGTACATGAGAAAGAACTGAAGCACCAGGATCGTTGCTTTGCACAGGCCCTGCAATCCACGCACTGAATTGAACTGCTGGCTTGCGTACCTCCAAATCAGGCCGCAAAACGAAGTGCCCCATGAACACGAAGACGGCGATGATCCCCAGCTCCTGGAGCAGGTCGAGAAGGCGGTGGTGCCCCCAAATGCGAAGGAAAAGGTTCATGACGATCGTCCCCTAGCGTCCACACGATGACCCACGCACTCGCAAAGTACAACATGATTTCGGCGCGCTGCTTGTTCGCCTTCGAGAAACTCGTCGCGTTGCACGCGCCGAAATTGATTTCGCCCTCTGCAATTACGAGGTTGAGAGAGGCAATTGGACGAGGAAAGGGCAATGGAAACACGATGGTGCAGTGGTTTGGGCAAATGATTGACGGCGAAATGCCTCCGCTTTGTCACTGGACAATCTATTTTGCCGCTCTTCGGTTTGCATCCAGCTGTCCAGTTGCCGTCCCCAACAGCCTCCTGCTTTAAAAGAGCTCACCAAACTCGGTCGTGGTGGACGTTATCCACCGAGTGGTCAAATTCGAAGTGACGGTCGAAGTCGAAGTGGAACGCGTGGACGTGCGGCGAGTCGACGTGGTCGTGAGCTCTTCGACGGTCGTCGGCTGCTCGCTGCTCGTCCACTCGAGCGTCGTGGTGGGCGGCTCGGTGGTCGTCGGCTCTTCTGGGTTGTCGTTGGTTCTTCCGTTGAAGTCGTTGGTTCCTCGGTTGTGATCCACTCGGTCGTTTCGATCGTCGTCGAAATTTCGGTCGATTCCCACCAGTCGGAAGACCAGAACGGCAATTGGGTTGTGCTTCTCGTTGAAGACGAGGAAGAAGAAGCGGGGGGAGTTGGAGAAGACGAAGAGCCGGTAGATGAGGCATGAGTTGAGAGCGTTGAAGCAGGAGAAGAGGAGGAGATGGGTGGAGGAGGAGGAGTGAGTGGACGACCAGTGACGCGTGGATGAAACGTGAGTGCTCGACGAAGTCAAGCCAGCGTTCTGTCGTTTCACTCGGACGATCTCTTGCACGTTCTCCTCTGCAATCAACTGAATTAAGCTGTGATGCAATCTGTTAAGTTTATTCCATCTACGCTACCGATCAACTAATTAGTCAGAGAACAGAAAGAGTGCTAAGAACAAGAACAAACATTGCAGCGAGCGGTGGAGCGGCAGCGGACGTGAGCTCGGCGAGCGGCGGCAACTGGGCGAAGCATCGCACGACGAAAATTCGACTCAGGAAGAGCTCGGGGACGATGCGGGGCTCCGCCGGCGGGTAGGCGCACCGGCAGCCCGTTTCGAACGTGACCACGTCCTCGTCATCCATCTAAACTCTGAATTTTGGTTCGCTTCTTCCCCCGAGCTCACCGTTGCGACGCAAAGCGTCCCGTCGACGAGAGCGGACCGCCCGTCGCAGAAGCAGCGAACCGATTGGGGGAACACGTGCCGACGAGCTGCGGCGCAGCCGACGCGCTGCGCTCGCGCGTCGACGAGCTGCGGCGGCGGCGCGAAGCCCGGCCGGCACACGCAGCCGCTTTCGTGCTCCAGCCGGTCCTCCTCGTCGAACTGCAGCGATCGATTGGACGACGAAGTGCGGGCGAACTCACCCCCAACACGCACACGCCCAACGCCGACCGTCGAGTTCGCATCGCAAACGCAGGCGAGCGGGTCGACGGTCGTCGTTTCCGCTGCGCAGCGGACGGCGCCAATCGAAGCGGAAATCAGGAGAAATCGGAGCGCGACGAGCCGCCCGCTTGTCATCCTTGCCGCCTTTCGAAAGGGCCGCCTTCCGCCGCACAAACGAGCCGTGAATTCGGGATCTTCGGAGAACAAAACCGAACCGAAAGTTCGCTCGTAGCAACCCGCCGACCGGTGCGGAGGTCTTGAAAGAAGCGGGTGTTCTTTCTGGTTGGTTTGTTGTGCACTTGTGGGTGCTTGCTTGACTTTGACTCCGAATTCAGTGGATTTCTTTGATGCGATCGGATCTCGTGGTGATTTCTGCCTTCTGCCTGCTCTGATCAAAAGCTCAGCCCTTTCGGGTGCTCCGACGTGTTCGATGCGAATTGAAGATCAAATCCCTATGAATGGGACCGAAAAATCTTCGAAGTTGCAACTCGAAACAACGAACAAAGCGAAACAGATAGAAATTAATCACATTTGCTCGAAAATAATCAAAAAATCAACGAACAAACCGCAAGTTGAGATTTCCAACGCATCCTCTCCGTTTACTTGCACCCTTCTATGTGGACAGAACCAGAGGTTGTCAGTTCTCTTCATTCAACGGAATCCTCTCGAAATTTCCACCCACAATCAACCCAAACCAAGCCGAGCAGCAAGCAGAGCGAGCGGGCGGGCAGCAAGCGGCGGCCGGTCGAGCGGCGCGTTCGGCGGAATCCGCCGCGAAAACGTTGCGCCAAACGCGCGCCAAGGGGCTTCGAAATCGAGGCCGCCGCGTCCGCTCGGCGTTCATTTCGATCGCCGCCGCGTTCGCCCGCTTGTTTTGCTCCTCGCTTCCCCGAATTTCTGCTCCAACCCGAACCGAAGCGAAGATGGAGGCGATCGTGCTGAAGACGCGCGAGGTGACGGCCGAACTCACCGACTGCGTGACGCGGCTCTCCGACAATCGGGCGGCGACGATCGCCTTCTTCGGCCAACTGAAGGCGACGTCGCGCACGCTCGGCCAAATCCTCCGGATGGTGTTCGACGGCGAGGACGAGGAGATTCAGCGCCTGCTGCGCGAAATCGACGCCCTTCAGCTGCACGTGGAGCTGAACGATCGCGCCGTGCAGCAGCTCTCGCAGGATGCCAACAGTGAGTTCCCCCTACTTCGTCGTTGAATTCATGAGATGATTGCAGACGTGCTGGAGAAGCTGGGCGAACTCGCGGTCGACATGCGCTCGAGCATCGAGTCCGCGGAGCACAAGCTGCCCGGCCTGCTCGCCGAGCTGGAGACCGCCCGTCAGCAGATCGAGCGGATGGCCGACGGCGAGGAGGAGATCCGCAACGATTGCCGCGTGAAGATCGTGAGTTCCCTTCTCCAACTTCCGTTGTTTAACCCTCGATCGCTTGCAGATGGAGGCGGAGGCGCGCACCGCGGACGTCGGGCAGCGGTTCTTCCAGCTGCAGGCCGAGTTCGAGGCGCTGAAGGCGCGCAACGAGGAGCTGGAGGCCGAGAACAAGGTTGGTCCTTCTTCTTTCGATCCTCCCTTGTGCCTTCCGTCCATCTGTGTGTTCTACTCCGTCCAATCCTCCCTTTCGTTGGTTGAATCGTTGTGTTACTCCTTCTCCCAATCAGTTTGTGTGTTCCCCTCCGTTCAATCCTCTTTCGGGGTCCCCCTCCCTCCGTCCAATCCTCCGCCTTCGATTGAATCGTGTCCATTGGTTCGTTTGCAGGCGCTCCGCGAGCACGCGAAGGAGAACCGCGAGCAGACGCTGAACACCACGCGCACGTTGAGCGAGAACTCGACCGTCACGAACACGACGACGACGCACGTCGCCGCCGCGGTGCACGTGCCCGTCGCTGCGGAGCTGCCGGCAAAGGACGTGAAGACCGCCGAGTACTTCGTCGAGGTCTTCGAAAAGATCTTCAAGCTCTCCGATCAGCTCGTCCAGTTGGTGAAGCGGCTGGAGCGGCCGGAGAACATCGCCGAGTTCCACGGCCGCGCCCTGGCCGAGGCGCGCGACCTGCGCGAACTCGTGCACCAGGCGCTGAAGGTCTTCCAGCGCGCCAAGGTCGAGCCCACGGTTCGTTTCATTCCTCCGATCATTCGCTTTATTCCGCTCGTTTGTTTGCAGACTCTCGGCAACAACCTGACCGCCGAGGTGGCGGCGGAGCTCAAGCGCATCTACGACACGATGAAGAAGGTCAAGCAGAACGCCGAGCGCGCCAAGTCCGCGGCCAACTCGCGCAAGTGAGCTCCACCGCCTTCTGTTGTTCCCCTCGTCCTCTATTGCTCCCCCGCCCATCCAATCGATCGATCCTCCCTCGTCCGCTTCCGTTGTGCCGCTCTTTAGATCACAAAATGGTGTAAATTCTACCTATTGTATCCCCGCATCGCAAGACTGTTCGCTTAAACGATCGAGTCGTCCTCTAAACCGAATGGAGATTCCGCTTTGTCGTTTTCGAATAAACACCCAATGGTCCCCTCCGATTGGCTTCGTTCTTCCAACTTGTCACCGCGAACACGACTTATGAGCAACTCGAAGATGGACGAGGCGGCGGCCGGCCGTTTGATCGCCGATCGGCTGGGGAAAGGAGGAAGACGGAAGGAAGTTGAGGGGTGGACGTGACAAATTCCAGTTGCTGCCGCTTCTGTTTCTAAATAGTTGCTCGCTTCTTGCTGTTGTTGATTCTGATAGGAAAAAGCAATACTCCCATGGAATTTCTTGAGTTTCCGGAAGAAAGGAAGGCGGTGGCAACGCATCGTGATCAAGAGCCCGCTTCGATCACCTCCCTTCCAATTCAATCGAAATGAAAGGAAAGCGGCGGCCGGGCGGGATGTCCGCAGCGGTTTCAATCGGGCGTTTGATTTGCGGTAGCGATTGGCGCCTCTCGGGCCGGCGTTTGATCGCCGCGATTTGGACTCCGTTGCGTCATCCCGGTGGGGCCAATTTGTCGGGCGGGCAAGCGGCCGGCGGTCACTCCCGGCTCGCGAGTGATCGAGCAGTTGGCCACTGGGCGACGGCGTCTTCGTTTCGCCGAAATTCCCGACTGGCCGGGCGAGCGGGCGGCCGGCGGAGCGGCGAGACGAGCGGAGTGGCCGCCGATTGCGATCGAAATGGCCGCCCGCTCCCGCCGGAACACTCACGCCCGCCCGCCTCGTCCGATCGGTCGGCTTGTCCCGGCGGCGATGATGAATCGGCGGCACACTTCTTTCGACTTCGAACTTTATGATTTTGTCCGTCGTTCATAATCGCCCCTCCTTCCACCCTCCCACTCCTCCCCCTTCTCTCCCTGTGCCTCCTCCTCGCTCAGCTCCGGCTGACAACTTCGATTAGCCTTCTGGAGATGGACGAGGATGGACGCTCGACTCGAATTCGAGGGCAGCCGGTGAATGAATCGAGTGGACGTGTGAATCCGCCGGCAAGGCAGGCGGATGGACGGCGATCCCACGCGCATCTGCCGCCCAATCAAAACGTTTTGACTGCGCGGAGGTCGAGCGGCCGGGCGGCGACCTTCGCGCGGCGCGTCGCGCGGCGTCCAAATCCGCCGCACTGATTCGTGGCGCGCGATAAGCACAATCGGCTTTCGCCCACTTCTGCCCGCTCTTCTGTTTACTTTCGCTGGGTTAGTTGAGTAGGTAGTTTGGAGAGGAAGAAGACGGTAATCGTCTTACAATACTTAAATTCTTGAGAATCACCCCGTTAATTCGTTCGTTGATGTGCTCGCATCGTGGTAGCTTCGTCCGAATGCTCTGGGTTTTATTCCGTTTGTTACGGTCGTCTGGCTCGTAATCTAGACCACACGGGCGTGTTTATGCCCGTAGTTCCCCGCAATTCCACTCGAAAGTCGCTGGGAGTTCACTCGAGTTCGCTGGAGTTCACTGCGGTCGACTGGGAGGTCGCCTGTTCGAAGCAAAAAGAAATGTGCGCATCGACCCCGACGTTCGAATCGCTCGCGCGACGATCCGCCCGGCTGGAGTCGATTCTTCCGCTTTCGCATCGTACGAAACCGTTCGATTCGTCGGCCGTGAATCGAAGGTGATTAACAGATGCCTCGTGCGTGCGCGCATCCGCGCCCTCAAGTCAAAGCCCAACTCCACTGCGCTACGCGCTCCCACTCCTCGCCGGCTTTCTTTCGCTTGTTGGACGGGGCGGCTGGGAGGGGGATTCTGGCAGACATCTACCGCTCATTCAACTGTAAGTGGAGGATTGTCTATACGGTTCTCTTGCTGGTTGTTTATCGCCTGTAAGCATGTATAAACCGAATAGGATGCCCTGCAACTCAAAAGAAAGCACCCACTCGCCTTCCACTATCCCTGCAAAAAGTGTTTGGGTTGTGAAGAATGAGGACGAAGATGGGCCGCTTCGCCACAATGCATAGTTCCACGGTCGCTTTCGCAGTCTTGAATTCCTTCGGCCACCGAGTTGACTCGAACGTCAGATAAAGACTGCTTGCCGTTTGATCGCCCAGTGCAAGAGGAGAAACCGCTGGACTACGCGGTGCAACCGACCGACCGGCGGGCGAACGGGGAAGAAGGCGGCGGTCTGCGGGCGGCTTTGAGGTTCATTTGGGCGGTGTTTCGCGTTGATGTGATTGAAATACTAGAGCGCCTTCTCTTCGTGTTTGCTTCGAGTGCAGTAAAGAAGGAGGATTGCTTCCACTTTGCTTCTGTTGGGCTCCAGGGGCTTCCATTGGGTTTAATTGGCTTCAAATCGCTTCCGTTGCCTCTCATTCCAACTGCACCTGTTCTCCCGACCATTCACTCGGTGGGTGGCCGCCGGCTTTCGTTTCAAATGAGCCGTTCACGTTCGCCCGCGAATCGGGAATTGGACGACGAGGAGACGTTCATTCGCCGGAAACGACTGCCGCCATCCCGCCGCCGTTTTACGATCACGCCCGCTTGTTTCTGCTGCCGATCGGCTTGCAGGCGGCCCCGTTTGATTCGAATTCGCCCACGAGTCGTTCGATCGGCGAGCGAGCGAGCGGGCGGCGGCGTCCGGCGCGTTTGTTTACGCCGCTGATTTCGATTTCCGATTTGCAAGCGGCGACGCAGCGCGGCGGCTTATCAGCGCGAGTGGCGCCCAGCGACGATTCGCCTCTCGTTCGCCGCCGTCCCTCGTGATCGGCGCGTCCAGCGGAGGAAAGTCGCCAATTACGCGCGTCGTTGTCGCTTCCGCGCTTCGATCGCGAATTCGGGAGTTCCTTTTCCTTATCGCGAGTTGGCAGCGAGGGGACAGCGACAGCGACGGCGAACAGTGGCGCCCTCGCGTCCGTCGATTTCGTAACTGCACTGGAGGCTCACAATTTCGATCGTAAATTTCTTGTTCGCTGCCGCTTTTTCTTCGTTCTCGCCTCGTAGGGGAACACTGGAGCCTTTCAGTCCATCAATTTCGTAATTGCGCTTTCTTGAAGCTCGGAAGTACTCGATTGCGAGCATGAATTTCATGCTTCTCCACCGCTCGTTGCTTGCAGCTTGTTCCCGCCTCGTTCTCGCCTCGCTTCTCGCGTACTCGCCTCGTCTTCTGCTCGGTTGCCGTGTCACGACCACTTATCGTCGGTTATCAAAAAACAAGAACAAGCCGCCGGCTTGAGGCGTCGCGTCGCTCGTGTTTTTTTCGCCTCGAGCCGCAGCGAAATGCGGCGGCGGTGAGCGTCGTTGACACCGCCCTCGGCTTGTCCATCGCGTTTTGTGACGATGACGAGCCGATCGGACAGGCCGACGAGGACGAGGCGAGCGGCTCGGCCGCGCCGAAACGAGGCGATAGCGACGGCGAGTGGCCGTCCAGTCGGGCGGCTTGTTTCTTTTCGAAATTTCTCGCCGAGTTCGAGTCGAATTTGTAGCCGCCGGTCACTCCTTTCGATTTGCGTTTGTTCGCCGCTTTTTTGATTCGAAATCGTTTTCTTTTCGATTTGATTTGAGCGCTCTGACCAAGAGGCTGCTCGTCCACTCGCCGTCCACTTCCCCGGCAGCCCGCCAGCGATCAATCCGATTGGCAGCAACTTTTTGGCCCCGTTGGTTGTCGCCCGCAAACAAACAAAGGATGGCACCGCTCGGACGGAGGGGGTCACTCCGCGTGATCGATCGCTTTGATCGAAAAGTCGCCTGTTGATCAATCGAAAACGGCTTGGATCAAACAAAGGGCGTTGATTTCCGCCTGCAAGCGGGCCGCTCGCTCGTGTTCTTTCGGAAGCCGGCGGGAGGCTCCGCAGATCGCCGCCCGCCTGCCGCCGCTCGTGTCAATCGGCCACTTTTTACCGCTCTTGCCGCCTGTTTGCATCCGCTTCTGCGGTCGAAGAGGGTCGATCGGAGTCCAAGCGGCCCCTGGATGGACGACGGGAGCGGCGAGGCGAAGTGGTTTTGATTCGCTCGGTTTTTTGCCCAAAGCGGTTGCAAAAGCTTCGTGTATGGGAAGGTTTTGGTGAGGCTTTGCTCAATTCGGTCGTTCTTCCCGGTTTTTGCGTTTTGTTTACCGGTTGTTTTTGTCTTGAACGTCTTCCCGCCTCCGATCACGTGCGCTCTCCGGCAGCAACGAACGGGAAGATGGGTCGAAATTAAAAAAGATGGATGAACGCGGAGAAAACGAGCGGCGAAGACGCACGGGAGTTCGCGTCTCACGCGTTTATGACCGAAACGAGCGGCTGATTACGCGACGCTGGCGGGCGGGCGGGACGGCGACGAACGAGTGGTTTTTGGAAGAGAGGTGCGCTTCGGAGCTCTCGACCGAACGAACCGAACCGAACGGGGGCGACTGCAAAATGCACAGCGAACCGCTCGCGTCGCCGCCAACTCGCTCCGTTTTCGTCTGCCGGACGGTTTCGAATCGCGATTTTGACGCAGACGCAACGTCCGGTCGTCGCGTTCTTTCCGCCGGAATCCACGCGGTTTTTTTCACAGCGGGACGACGACGCTTCTTCTTTTTGAATTCGAAAAGTCGAGGAGGAGTGCAGCGCCCCGCGATTCCAATCTCTTCCACGATCAAGGACGTTCGCCCTCGCGCTGCGCGGTGTTCCACGGGGTTCATGGTCAAGGCAACGCGAAAAGTGGACGGTTTTCGCTCTTTTTGAATTCAACGGGCGTGCACGTGCGAAGAGCGAAGGTGGACGCGAGTTCGATGGGGGTCGACTGACTCGTTTGTTCTTTTTGCTAATTGCCGTCCATTTCATTCGCCGCGCCGTTCACTGCTCGCGCCTTCGTTTCGCCTGTCTCCTCGGCGGTTCGATTCTTTGCGGTTCGATTTGCGTCGAGATCACCAAGGAGCAAGAGAGCCGCGAGCGGTCGGCGGAAGGAAGCCGACAAACAGGCGACTTTTGCGCTACGAGCCTTCATCGTCAGTTGCCGCCGGCTTCTTCCTTTCTTCCGATTCAACGCTTTTTTGCGGCGAGCGTGCGGCGTGGCGGGAGATTCGCGCGCTGTTGCGTTCATCGACTTTTTGATTCCAACTCACCATCGGCTCGAGCTTCTCATTTTCATTTCGTTTGTTGTCTCACCACTAATCCGCCCACTCGACGATTACAAGACGCCCGCTCGAGTCCCTCGAAAGCGCTCGCTGGAGGCCGCGTTGGCCTCTTCTTATGCAAATCTTGCGCGCGCGGCGTTGCGCGACGCGGCGCGCGGTGGGCGAGCGGAAGGCAACGCAAACATTCGGGCGAGTTCGAGCGCCTCCCGTCGCCTCCCGCGCTCGCCGGCGGCGGCAAGACGGACGGAAAGACGGGGAGTTCGCGTCGACTTTCGATCGAAAATCGAACTCCATTAGGCGGTCGGATCGCATTCTCCCGCTGCTTTTGATCGACGAGACGAGAAGCGTGCTGCTGGCGGCTGCTGCTGGACGAGTGCTGGAAGATCACTTGCATCGTGCATCCTGCAGCTGCCTTTCCTTTCGGCTTCTTTCCGTCTGTCCGCAACGATTGATTATTCCGCGTCCACGCGCCTTCTTTCCGTCCGTCCGTTTGTTTCCCGCCGATTCCGCCGACCTTTCGCGCGCGCCTCGTTCTTTGCGGATTGATGCGGCAGCCGGCGGCTTCTTTGACGGACGACCGACGGCTTTTGGCGGCTTCCCGCTTCGACCGGCGAGCTTTGAGCTGCCGAGCTTCGGACTGCACGGCGGCGAGTGATGAACCGCGGGGCGAGGCGAGTGGTCGGAGGCCCGGAGAAGGCGAATGTTGATTCCTGATGGACCTCCAGCGCTGCCACGTGCACGTGTTCCTTTCCACCCACCATTCCGTTGTTGATCGCAGCGGTCACTCGAGAGTTCAACGGCCACTGCTCGCTGCCCGGCGTTGTTTGCGCGTTCGTTCGCGCTTCTCGAACGAAAACGGAGCCGCGGGCGCCTTCCGGCCGCCTCTTGTCGGGCGACTCGACGGCGGCGGAAAGCAAACGCAAAGGCGAACCGCAAGAACGAATGGACGTCTCGCGACTTTCCGCTTTCTTCTTTCGTTCCTTTTGGCCGGTGGCTGCAGGCGAACTTCCGATCGCTTCACTCTTTCGAAACAAAGAAAGAAATGCGAATCACCAATATAACGAGACTTCCGCTCCCGCATTGCTTCTCTTTTGCTCCGCATCAGCGGCGACTCGGATGCAACACGTGGCTTCGTTTACTTTCCACATTGCTCCCACACATCTTCAATTGCTCTACTGCGCCATCTAACCCATCAGCGCGCCAAAGCCATCAGTTTGGATTGTGCGAAACTCTGCTTCAGCCCAAAATCCATCTGCTGGACATTTTTTGCCGCTCTGCCCGCTCGCTGATCGATTGGGACAAACGGGCGGGGTGGACAGCCGCCGATGACCTCCGAACGGATCGCCCGAACATCCCGTCGGTTTCGGCCTGCCGCCGCTCATTCTGACTGACGCCTAATTGCGGCGCCGGCTTGTAATCGATTCCGAATGTGCACTCCGCTTGGCAGTCGGAGGGCAGCGGAAAGAAGTGAGTACTCTGGACTTCACTAACCGCACTCCAGTGCATTCCCGGGCATTGCGGTGCATTCGACTCGTTTCGATTGACGTTAATTGGCTTCCTTTCCCTTCATTTCTCGTGCGTCTCACTCGCTCTCTGCTTGTTCCTTCTCGTTGTTGCTGATAAGCGCGAAGCGAACTAAAGCGAGTGAGTGGAGAGTGCGGACGTTTGATCGTTGTCGGGTTGCGCTTTCCGAACCGCAAAACGCGTTCGATGTTTCCCGTTTCTTCTCGCCGTCGCCGCTCGTCTTCTGCCGCCATCCGGTCGGCTCCGCGAGGCTTTTCGCTGCAGCGCGTTGCGTTCGTGAATCCGCCGCCGCTCGTCCGGCTTTCCGTCTTCGTTTTTTTTTATTGGAATCGATTTCGGTTGATTGGATTGGGGCGCGTTTATTCGGGCGGGCTTTCGCCTTCGTGCGCGTCCACTCGTCGTCTTCCTTCTTTCGTTCGATCACGAGCTTCGTCGTGCTTTCAGGAAGGAAGGACTCCGCCGTTGCCGTTGCGTCGAGGAGGAGAGGGATTCTTCTTTCGGGAAGAACGGAACGCGCGCGAGAAATGGCCTCGGCCGGCTGTTGATCCACCCGCCGATCCATCCAATCAACAACCCACCATCCCAATCGTCCGCCACCGAACTTCTCGCTTCGACCGGGAAGAAACGACGAGCAACCCGCCCGCAAGCGTCAATCCACCGCATCCAGTGGAGCGCCCATCAAAATGGAAATGGAATCGGAAATGGAGTGCAGCCAACAGCAGCAGCTGCAGCAGATGGAGGAGAGCAGCGTGTTCGAGCGGTCGGTCAACAGCAAGACCTCCGACCTCACGAGCGTGTTCGATCCGCGCGAGTGCGACGCCTACCGTTGGCGTTGGAGTCCCGAGCAGACGCCCGCGCGCGGCCAACCCGAGCCGACGTTGAGCGAGTCGATGATCGTGGAGAAGGTGAGCTTTTGGTTGTTGGAGGGCATTCGTTCTTACATGTGTCGTTTACTTGCTCGTTCTTGTTCACCGTTCACCTCTGTTGCTGGTTCTCTCGCGTTCTGTGGGTGCTTGAAACGCAAGAGCTCTTTTGTCGAAAGTCCCTTTCTTTTGCTCGTTCTTTCATGTTCCTCCCGCATTCCGTAGTTCTTTTTGATCGAAGCCGCCCACCAGCCGGTCGGTCGAGCGGTCGATCCATTCGCCATCTACGGCTTGCCGCCGCTTGTGTTCGACCTTGTCGTTCGCAATTACATTCGGTTATGATCGCCCGCCGATCGAACGAACAAGTGGGCGGCGAGCGGCAAAAGAAGGAAAGAATGTGTGAATGTTTGGGGTCGTTTGCTGCGATCGCCCCGCACGGACTGCTCGTTTTTACGGTCCGGTCGGCCGCCTTTTGTGGCGCTCGGATTTCCGCTTCGTCATCCACGCGCTTACTTCCGGCACTCGTCAACACGCTCCGCTTCATCATCGTTCGATTGTTCTCGTGGACGCCGAACGGGCAATCGGAGCCGAAGAAAGAAGAGCGAAGTGCGAGCAGGAAGGAGGAAGGAGTGGTGGAGGGAGTTTTGCACGCGCACTTTACAGCTGTGCTTTCTTTCCGCAGCGATGCCAATCAAACGATCGAACGGACGAAAGAAACCAGTCGGCCTTGACGGTCGCGAAGTCCATCGAGCCGCGCGTTCGCCGCCGCAAACGAAAACAAGCGGCCGGTCGATCGTTTGGGTGGGTGGGAATTGTGGCGATCGTCCTCGTTTTACTCCGAACTCGCCGCTTTACTCCTCAAACTCACTGCTCCTTCGATTCGAGCTCTCTGCTCGTTTCAATTCGATGGTTCAAAGAAGTATTCGCTTCTTTGTACCCCCGTTCCATTCTTCTCATTCATTCCTTCCGAACCAATTCGAGGGGAATCGAGGCTAAACGTCGTGGTCCACTCGTTGAGCACAAAAGACGCCCGACCGTTGGGATGCCCGGCGGCCGGCGGCTCGCTTTCCACCGGGCAGTTGAAAGGCGATCCGCAAGCCGGGCGGGCGTTCGCCTCGTTTCAACCGCCACGCGTTGTTCGCAACGATCAAGCTGGCGGGCGATCGAGCGGGCGAGAAGCGGGAGGATGAGGCGGAAATCTCGCGGCTTCTTTGCGAATTCGCGCGTTTTCTCCGTTGCGCTCCCACGATCAATGACGTCGCATTGATCCTTTTGCTCCTCTTTCTGTTAGGGAGTGTTGCCTTGTTGTTCTCTTGCACATTCCAGCTACTCCGTCGTCTAATTCATTCCCACTTTCAGATCACGGAAGCCCGCGAATCTTTGCGCTCGATCTTCGATGAGAATGTGAGCCGCTTGTTTTGCGACATCCACCGAGCGATCGAAGACGTGGAGTGCGGACAGGTGAGTGAGTGGCCGCACTGGGGCGGGTGATTAGCGGCCGGAATTCGTGGCGAGAGTTCTCTTTTGTTTCTCTTCCGATTCTTCTTTGTTTCCGCTTGACTTCGATTCAAATGGGCGTGAATTTCGTACGAATTCCGTCGAATTTTGCACGAAAATCGCCGCTTTGTGGTCACTCACGTCCAGCTCGTCGCTCGCTCATTGCTCGTTGTTAATAAGCGTGTCGAGTGAGTGGACACGCTCGCCGTTTGCTCGCATTCCCAAAGGTTACGAGCAAGCCGGCGGGCCGCGAGCACGCGCCGCTCATTGCGGGAGTCGCAAAATCAAGTGGCCGCCCGCCCGCTTCGGGCCGCCGATTTGTCGCCGCTTGCTCGAAACGCGTGTACTCGGCCGTCTTGCTTGAGGAAGAAGTGGGCGGCCGCGAGAAACAAGCGGCTTTCTCGCGCGCGCGCGTACCGCAAACAATCCAAACGGTTTTTCGCGCGGATTAAAAATTTTGTTCCCGCCCGCACGCGACCGTTGCTGGTGGACTTCTTTCTGGTTGTTTCTTCTTTGTCTTTTGAGTTATGCGGTTGCTGTAGCCATTTACTTGCGGTTCTGTCCTGTTTCCTGTGCGCAATGGTTAGTAGCTTTTGTATTGCTTTGAACTGCGCATCTCTTTGCTTTATTCGTGCCAATGAAGCACTTGCCCCTGCCAATCCCGTGTTGCCTGCAAATCCTCTCGCAAACCCTACTGATCCTCAAGACGCGGCAGATGTTTTTGCCGCTTGCCGACGTCCACAAACCGCCCGCTCACTCGACGCCGCCGATCGAATTGCGGCGGCCGGCCAGCCGGCAATCGAGCGAGCGAGTGGGGCGAGCGGAACGCCCGCGCGACCGCAAAAGAGCGGCGTCAATCGATCATTTCCGTTCGCCCTGCTCCTCCGCGTTGTCATCTGCACGCAAGCGGAAGATTGTTGTGTTTCTAACGAAGAATTCGGCCGTCTTCCCATCAGTTCACTTACAAATCGCGCTGTTCGGAAGCAAACGGCGAGCTGGCGGCCTTTCCGTTGTGAATTAATGAGTGCGCGCCCTTCGCTTCGTCTTCTTCGTTTGGTTGGACGGCAATCCTCTCGTCCATCTTCTTTTCTTCCGCCCGCCTTCCGGATTCCCACAGCGAGTTGATGAATCGTGCGAACTTGCGGCTGGCCGGCCCGACCGGCAGCGGTCAACATCCGCCCGCTTTGCGCGAGTCTTCCGTTGAGCTCGCTTAATCAAAAGGACGTTCTTTCCCTCAATCGAAGGAGTGATCGTCGCAGGAACCGGCAGCTTCTTGCATTGCGTTCTGCGCTGCGCATTGTGCGTACATTCATTCCTTTCCGTTTCTGCCGTCTAATTACAACGTTGCACGTGCACTGCACCGTTCGCTCGCCGATCAGAAGAAAGCAATCGTTTCTTTGCGTTTCCTACCGCAGAATGTCGTTGGATCCGCTCGCTCGCTTCCTCCTGTTGCCTCCTCGTTTAATCCGAGCGGACACGGGGACCACGAATTAAAATCGCCGCTCGCCGCTCGCCGACCCGACCGACCGTTTCGGCTGCCGCTCCTGCTCGCCTCCCCGCCTTGCTCCTCGCTGCTCCTCGCTGCTGCTGATCGGATCGGATGGGTCGGGTAATTTATGGACTGGGCGCGTCCCACCCATTCGATCCGTCCGTCTTCGCCTCTCGGTCGGCCGCTCGGCCGTCTGTTGGCGGGCGATCCGGCCGAATTGTTTTTATCCGACCGATCGGCACGAGTGGGATTAAACTGCCGATTCCCTTCCGATTTGCGACTCCCAACATTCAACTGCTGGCTTCCGATTACAACTGTTGACTTGGACTTTCGATCGGAACGATGCGATTTGTGCAGTTGGCCGCCGGCTTCTGTTCATTCGAACAGCAGCCAATGCTTCTTTTTGTCTTTCACTTGCACTTTGCCCCGGCCCACTTGCTCGTCCGGGAGTGTAAAATCGAATCGCCGCTCACGATCATCGTTCTTCTCAACGGCGGCGGCTTTTCGTCAAAAAGAAGTTCGCGTTTCGAACGACGCCGCCCGCCTCCTCGTGGACTCCCGCATTCTAATCGCATTGCTCCGACCGACTGCCGCACAAAAAAGAAGCAAGGATGATGCTCGCTCGTGTTCGTTCGCTCGGCGCGCGGCTCGAACGAATGGCGCGCGCGGGATCAGCGCGGCGGGGGGATTAGACGCGGTCCAGCGGCCTCGCGGCAAACCGCCCGGCTTCTTCGCTTTCGGCAAGCGAGCGAGTGGTGGGAGTTGAGAAACAAGGCGGCGGAGATGCCTTGAACGTCGATCTCCTCGCTTCTTTCGAGGTCGACCTTCAGTTTCGTTCGCTCGCTTATGCAAGGGGATTTGTGCGAATCTTGGGCGGAGATCGCGTGTCTCCGCAAGCGTCTCGAATGTCTTCCGGGCGGGCGGGCGAGCGGCCAAATGCGAAGGAGCGAGCGGGTGTGCAAACGAGCGAACGCAAAGGCGGGGGAACGAGTGGAGTGACTGGCCGCCTTCGCCCGTCGGCATCTCCGAACACTCTCGGCTCGCGGTCGGCCGCAATCTGCCGAGCCCACTGACAAGCGGCCGAGCGGAATGTTGTGAAAATTGACGAGCCGGACGGGCGGCGCGGTGGACGCGTTCCGGCCGAATGTTATTCTAGCCGATTGGGCAATCCGTTGATTCGAATGGCCGCCGCCGCCTCCTCAGATGATTGATCTCGATTTGACCCGGGGATTGAGTTCGCTTTGCTCGGCATTCGGTTGGGTTTTGCTTTGGATTCGCTTTGGATTGGTTCTGCAATTGCTTTTCTTTGCTCGGCATTGCATTGCATTGCGTTCCACGATCCATCTCCTTGCTGCCTTTCTTCTGTTTGTTAGTTATGCTTGAACTAATGACCCCAAGGATCTCAAGTCCAATGGGAGGATCTTGAAGACGCGCCGCTCGCTCGCTAATTGGAAACGCGGCGGGCCGAATGGCCGACGGGCGTCGCCGGCTGGTCGCGCGGCACTTGCCGAACGAACGAACGGAGGAGCGGGCGGCTGGGAGCTTCCCGAATGGCCGTCGGACTGCGAGGCGGCGTGGCGCGCGGGCGGCGCCGAGGCGCTTATTGCATTTCCGAATGGTCGCCTCGTCCTCGCCGCTGTCGCACTGATTGTCCATCCGCCGCTCCCTCGCCTCCCTCCCGATCGTTCGGTTCGTTCCTCCTCGCTCGCATTTCCACCGATTTGCATTTCGAGTGGGTCGTTCGGCGCGAGTGATCGGCCTGCCCTTGTGTGTTGCCCGCGTTTATGATCCACGAATCGTATCGTCCGTCCACTCTCTTCTCTTCCTCTTCTGCGTCTCCCGAATGCAAATTGGACGTCCAACGGCCGTCATCGTGCATTTGATTCGATTTTCGCTTTCGAATCCAAATTCACGCGTCTTCCACGACGTCTTCTGACGGATTTGGAGCGGAGATTGCGAGCGAAAGAGCGAGCGAGCGGCCGAGCAATGACCTTTCCGGACGGCCGACTGATGGCCACTCCTCTCGTTCTTGCTTTCCGGCCGGTTGTTTGTGCGAGCCGCTTGCGAGCGAGCGAACGAACGGGAATGCCCGCTTGCTCGCGCGGCGATCATAAACAAAGCAAGAAAGATGGGTGGAACGAACGAAACCTCAAGGATTTTCACACTTTCGCCCCAAACTTCTCTTCCTTTCTTTGTGCGCACGTGACTGTCGAGCTTTGAAGCGAGCGGAGTCGTTGGGTACTGCATTGTACTGATTGCTTTGCTTAAACTGGGCTGAACGCTTTTAATTGCTGATTGTATCTCTCGTTTGCTCCAGTTCCTCTCCTTCCACTCCACCCACTTCATTCTACTTCCAACTGCTGCCTAATTGCTTCAAAGCGATCTCAATTGCAATTGCTTTGCGATCGACTCCAACCTTGAGAGGCGGCGAGCGGTGGACATAAAACTAGACGAGTGCAGCGGGCGGGGTCACTCGGCTTCGCAACATTCCCGCTGTTTTCGGCAATAAAATCGACACTTTCGACTCGTCACCTTGCCGCCCGCCCGCCCGCTCCGACGGCTCGCTGGCGGCGCGGCCGGCGCGGCGGCATCGTTTGTTCGCCGCTTCGCAACGGGCCGCCGGCCGGCCACCAGTCGGCGGTCATTCCGTTGCGTTGCGGCACGAGAAGACAATCCACTTGAATTTCAATCCCACATTCAATCCTCTCCTTTCTACCTTCAATCTCTTTGGTTTTTGCAATTGCTCGTTTCTTTCTGTTCATCTTGGCTTCAATCTCTGCTTACCCCTCGGTTACCCGCCTTCTTCTTGCTCTTGCATTCTCCTGCTTGCTTCGCACCATACAGAAGCAGCCGCTCGTCCATTCCGGTAGCCTCTTCGGGGCGATAAAACGAGTGGGCTTGTTGCGAACTGTTGATCGAGTCGATCGGTCAGCCGCTGGGCTCGTCGGGCGACTCACTCGTGACCTCGCCGCTCCTCGGCTCGCCGGCCGTCAACTCACTTCTTTTCGTCTTGCCGTCGATCATAACTCCGTGCTTGTGTTTGCGCGGGCGGTCACTTCCCGACGGCCCGGCTGTTTGTTTGCCCTCCGCCTCCATCGATTTCCCCAGTGATAAACCGAACGAACGTTTGCGCTTGCAGGAGATCTTCGTGGACGACCTGCACGAACGCGAAGCCCTGACGCGCGCCCACGGCGAGTCGCTCGTGGAGTTGGCGCCCGAAATGGCCGAACTCGTGGCGCTGAAGATGAGCGCCCTCTCGCGCAGCCTCGAGCAGCTGCGCGTGAAGCACGACGAGGACGCGCGAAGCGGTTCGTTCACCTCCATTCCGTTCTTTCTTTGATCTCTTCGATTGCAGGCTGCCGCGATCAATCGGCCGCCATCCAACTGCGCAAGTGGCTGCAGACCACCGAGCAGCAAATCGAACGCATCAAGGCCGAGCTCGTGGCGAACGTCGCGAATTTCGGCGAGTTGCAGCGACTGCGGGCCGCCCTGCAGGTGAGCACAAGCGGGGGACAATTAGGGACAACGGGGGATTTGTCGAGCACTCCGTTCCGCTCCGTTCTGCAGCTCTGCTGGGACGAAAGGGATGAAAGCAATCCACTTGATTGCGGGATTGTCTCCGGTTCCAATCAAGCTGCGAGCGCAAACAGCAAGCGGGAAGCGAGAAGCTGCAGCGAGTGCTGTTTGCACTCACTCACTCGTCGGTTGCGCGTGGACGTCCAAGCGGCGAGTAATCGCGGGCGGGCGGGGCGGTTCCTTCTTTTGTGTTCGTTCCGCGCACTCGGAGCGATCGGGCGAACAAAAGGCGATCGAGCGAGCAAGCGGCTGGGCGGCGAGTGGGCGGCCGGCCGGACGATGCGGGAAGTCCGCGAGTTCGGCGGCCGCGGCGGCGATCGTTTTTCTTATCGCCTCGCGCCGATCACGTACGCGCGCGGGTGGCTTTACGTTCCGCGCCGGCCGCCGATTTGGAGGCCGATCGGAATGATTGGGCGCGCGAACGGAGCGGATTGACCTTCCGCTTATCTCCGCTTTAGCCACTCGGCTCTCGCCGGCCGCTCGCCGCCGTTCGTTGCAGCGTGTGCGGAAGAAGTCGGTCGACTAATAGGCGTGTGCTGCCGCCATCCTTCCGCTCCGCCAATCAGTCGATCAGTCGGTTGCTTGGTCGACAGGCAAGAGCGGGGGAGCGGTGGGAGCGGTGGGAGCAGTGTGAGCGGAACGAAGCCACACGTCTTCCTCTTCTTCTTCTCCCGATCAATAGCAATCGGTTCGTTGTTATCACTCCTTTCCTCCCTTCCCCCTCTTTCCATTCACTTGCTTCTCCGTCTTTCCCGACTGTTTATCGCGTCCGTTGAGTCGAGCGGGCGTGCAGCCACGTCCCAATGTTACGCAAACAGTTGGGCGGGCGTCGTGGAAAACGCGGCCCGAAGTTTCGCGTCAAAAACGTCTTGATTCTCGGCCGATTTCACGTTTCGTACGCCGCCGCTATGAATTGCGGGCTTTCTTCCCGCAAACACCCGTCTTTTCAACTCGAAGCCCGGAATTCAAGCCACGCGTTTCTCACTGCAAAGAAGTCGTGTGCTTTCCGCATGTTTCTTACAATAAGCTTCGATGCGACTCTCCCATTTCTGTCCGTGCGTTGCGTAAGTCGCGTAATCGACGCGACAATAAGCCGCCAACCAGCCGGCCCGCACGAACGAACGACCGACGCCGAAACGTACGCGAATTGCGGATGTCGACGACTCGGCGAATCCGGTTTGGGGCGCCTCGTTCGTTGCCGTGTTTTCTGTTCACTTCGTGGCGCAACGGACGGGCAGACGCGCGGAACATCTGGACGGTCGCTCAATCCACGGGGCATTCCAAACGAAGTCACCGTTGATGGAATTCCTCGAGCAAACCAGCGGGCGGGCGTCCAGGTGCTTCGAACTCTCGAGCGCTCATTTCGTCGACCGCCCGGCCGCTCCGCTCGCTCGTTTTGTTTGCCGTTGGGTCGCGCGGGCGATCGGACGCCATAGCGAACGAAGGGGAGCGGCGGGATGCCGTCCGCGATCACAAAGATTTATTGCCGCGGGTCGTCTTTTGGAAGAAGCCGCCGCCCGTCGGCTCATAACCGGCGGCTTCTTCTCGCTTGCTTGAGTTTCGGGTGCCCTTCGCTCGCGCATTCCCGGCTTGCGGCGGTCAACCCACAAGCCACAAGTGAACACCCCGCACTCCTCTTCGTTCTTCTTCCTCCTGCTTATGACTTCTCGCAGTCGTTCGAATGGTCATAAAGTGGCGCGGATCTCCCCTTCCTCCTCGCTTCCTTCCCGCTGCCCGCCGACGTCCATCGGACTTCCTGAATGAATCAAACCGAACGAGCTGCTTTATAATCCGCGCGCCGCCGGCCGGAATTTGCGCAATCGGCGCGTGGATTCCGCTGCCAATCCCCGAATTCCGCCGGTCTTTCCGCTCGCTGCGGGTCGTACGGTCAGCCGAGTCGGCAGCCGTCCGCTCCTCCGCTTGTCCGGGAGCTCACCGCCGTCGTTAAGCCGGTTGTTGATCAAAGAGAGTGGAACACATTCACTCACTTACGCGGTGATTACAAGTTGTCAGTTTGAAGAATCATGTGTTCGGCGGTTCGGTTCGGGTTTGGTCGGCGATTATCATTCCGTCGCTCCCGTCCGCTCGTTCGCCCGCTTTCTCTCCACTTGCCGCTCGCACGCCCGTCCGCCCGCTCGTTGACACCTGTCGTTCCCTCGTTCCGTTTGGAAAACAACTCACTCGTGAATTGAACGCACGAGACGGGCGGCAGCGGGCGGAAGGATGTGCAAAATGCCGCCGACTAATAAGCGGCCAAGCCGCGAGTACTCACTCATTTGCAATCCCGCTGCTTTCAGGCACTTCAACTCGAGATCGATACGGAGGGACGGCACTTGCTGCGAGCCGCCGAACGTCACCTCACGGCCCGGTGAGTTCCGCCGCAAGGGCGAGGGCGTGTGAACGTGACGGAAGGCGGGCGGGCGGGTGCTGCGGTTTCCCCACTGATCGGGGCGGTTTCCACGCGTCAATCACCGCCGTGCCGCTTTCAGGGCACTCGAATGGACGGCCGAGTCGCGGAAGATCCTTCGGCTTAAGCGCAACTTCGACGTCTTGAAGAATCGCTGGTGTGTGGTGAACCTCGCGGGCGTCGAGCTGCTCGAGCGGATCAACGGTTTCGTTGAGCGATTCACGGTAAGCCGACATTTAAAGGGATTAGTGAGTGGTAATTGTAATGAATGAGCGCTAATTAGTCGTCAGTCGGGCGCCTAATTGGATCTCGCGAAAGGCGGCGGAGAAAAAGAAGCCGCTCGCCCGTTAGTTAGTCAGTTTCGAGTCATTCTTTCGCTAAAGACGACCCAATTTGCCCGTGATAAATTGCCTCGTTCTGCCTACAAATTGCTGCAACTCCTCGCGAAGCTTACAGATTTCCGAGATTTCGGGTACCAACATAACGTTATTTCGGAGCTCTTACACTGCTCGGCCCGCTCGGACCGCCTCAAAAGCATGCAGCAAATCCAAAGGTCACCAACAAACGAGGCGAATGTTTCTCTTTCTTATTCATGGCCGTTCGCTTCGCTCCGTTCGGCTTTGCACATCTCGCTTGCCGAGCGACGACGACGGCAGTGGACACGTCGCGAATGACTGATTCACCGCGATGGTCAACGGCCGGCGTTCCCCCGAGCAAAGGCGGCGAATGGCGCCGACCGCCCCGCCGCCGCGTGCGGAATGCCGCCGAGATTTCGCCGCAAAACAAACGAAATTCCGGGCGGTCGTCGTCCGCGTGCGCGGGCGGTCCACTCGCCGCCTGCCGTTCGTCCGCGTTCCGGCGACTTCCGCTCGTCCGGCGGCTCGCCTGCGGGCAGGTGGCGCGACGGAGCGGATGAGCGGCGCGGAGTGGTGAGCGCGCGGAATCGCCGCCTCGCGCGTCCGGAATGAACGAACGAACGAGGCGGGCGGCGGCGGATGGGCGCGAACGAAAGCTCGCAGCCGGGATGGTCACTTGGCGGAGTCATGGGAATGCGGTCGGCGAGTGGTCGAGCGGAACGCGCGTTTTTATTCCTCCAATTTGCGCCCTCCACTCGCAGCGACAATTCGGAAATGTTGCGGCTTTGTGCTGCTCGTTTCTCATGTTCTGGTCTGCTCCAAACATTCACGACAATCCTCGCCAATCGGCGCTATGGAGCACTGGAGCGCTTTAGCGCGTTTTCCAATTCATTTTCGATCATTCACGTCTTTCTTTCGTCTTCCGCTTTGCCGATTGTGATTGTCAACACTCGGACGTCCACACGCCCGCCGGTCGGACTGATCGATCCGTTTTGCCGGCGATTGTTGTGCGCCAACCGGAGGCCGCAGCTCGTGCAAACATTCCGGCCTTCTCCTACGGCTTGTCAGCGTCCCAAGTTTTCGGCGAATCTCGTCCGTCCGCTCGTCCGGACAGACGGGCGGACGGGCGGCTTCTTCCTTTTCGATCGCTCCGCTCCGGCCGATCTCCGGCCGATTGCTTCGGGCGGTCGGCGGCTTGACGGCTCTAGCTTGGCTTCATGCCCGCTTCTTCCGTCCGCCAATCCGCTCATCCCTCCTGCTCGTACCTCCGGCTCGTCATTCGGGCGGCCGGCTGATTGCGAGGCGAAGTGGCCGGTCGGCCGGCCGGCAGGTGGACGGCGGCGGCGGCGCGCCTTTCGGACGTCCGATCGCCGCGAATTCGCCGCAGATTTCTTGCGAGAAGGAGTGCCCGCCGGCTGCCGGCTGCAATTATTATCGATCGATCGATCATTTCAATCCCGTGGAGCGCCCACTGCTGCCCCCCGCAATTTGATCCATTCGGGCCGACAAATTGGATCTTCTGCTCGCTCCCCACTGGCCGAGCGGTCGGCCGGCCGGCCGGGTGTTGGGCGTCGGAAATCGAATCCGCGATCGCCGCAACCGCCGGTTTTTTCGCGTCGGAAAGTGCAGCCGATAAAAATCTCTGGTGCTCTCTGGTGGTCACCCCAACTTGCGTTGTTAATCCCCACCTCCGCCCATCTTAAATGTTTACTGCAAGGCGAGATCTTCTGCAGAGCTCTGGGAACTTAGTGTTAGTTAGAAGCGACGCTTGCTACTGATTTCTGCTCTAAGTAGTAGCGGGAGCTTTTGCAGAACTGGGAGTTCACTCATTGATGACCTCCCACCATCCTCTGCAGATCCCGCCGTTTACTCGCTTCTTCTTTTAAACATCTTTTCACATTTTCTACAAGCAAATAGCCACTGCTTACTGCTTTTACCGGTTGTAAGCTACGAGATACCGCTCCCACTCCCTTTGCCGTCTTTGTTTTGATTTCGGCTTTCCGCTTGCTCGAATGTTTTCGCCGATGACCGCTCGCCGCGACCGTCGGCGAGCGGCGACCCGCGGGCGCCGCTCATTAGCCGCCCACTTGCGCACGCCGCCCGCGATTTCCGCCGGTTGTTTTCGCCGCGCGAGTCGACCGCCGGCGTTCGCGCGTTCACCTGTTCGCCGCTTCGATTCGCGCACGAAATTGGCGGTCGGTCGGGGCGGCCGGCGGGGCGAAATCAAAGCGGCGCTCCACGGCGGGCGGCGGCGCCGCTTTGATTCGAAACCGATCGCAATTGACGCCGCCGAGTTGTGAGCTCGTGAAGCCGTGCAGGAGTGAATTGCCTCCAAAATATTGTTTACTCGACTCCGCTGCGAGTTGTGACGACTGGTTGATTGGTTAGAGGCATCAGGAGGGAGTGACCAGCGGTTATTCTGCGTCAGCTTGATGACAACCTTCTCTTCGCCGCTTATCGTCCACTCGACTCCACGAGCTATAACAACCACGAGTAGGAAATCATGTGAATTGCCTGGTCAATTCCCTGCCGATCTCATGCTCAAGGACGAATTCGCAGTCGTGCGTGTTCGGTGGCTGAGCAACCGCCTGTTGCCGCCGCTCGCCGAACGGCCAGCCGGCCGGCCGGCAATTCGCCCCGTTGGGCGCTGACCTAATTTCACGCTCATTTTGCGCGAAATCGTTGCTCCACGACCGTTGAGGCGACTCGTGGACATCGAGGCGGCGGCGATTAGCGCATCTGGCGGTCGCCGCGGTGCGCGTCTCGAATTCCCGCTCGCCCGCTCGGTCGGCCGCTCGAAATCGAAACGGTCATTTTTTGCTCGTGACTCCTCGCGCCGCCTAATTACTCGCTTCTTCCTCATGAATTGCGGGGGCGGGCGGGCGGTTGCTAATAGCAGACAGGCAAGCGATGAGCGAGCTAGTGAGCGGGTGGATAGGTGAGCGGGATGAGCGGATAGAGGTGGGTAAACCAGTGGGTAACTCGGCCGAAATCCCCGCTCTTCTTTTTTCGAGTACTCGCCGCCTTCTCACTCGGTTCGGCGGCTCGTTTGGCCGCTCGATCGATCGATCTCGGCTGTTTGTTTGTGCAGCGGTTTGGGCGGCGGCCGCACGAGCGGCGACTCGATTCCCGCCTAATTTCTTCGTCGATCTGCACGTTGCGCGTTGCAACCGGCCAGTGGAACTCGAGCTGCCTGTCCGCCCGTGGGTCACTCGCCTCTCTTCGCCGCTCGTCGCCGCTCGTCGGTTTGATCCAATCGAAAGAAGAAAGACGAGACGAGCGGGCGGCCGATGGATCAAAGGCGTTTGTTTGCCCAAACGACCCTCCGGCGACTCCGCGCGCTCCGCTCGACCTTCCCGATGCGATCCGCAAGCAAATCGTCGTGAATTTCGAAGAAAAATCGCCTCGTTTCGGGCTCTCTCGATTTTTGTTCCGCGTGGAAGCGGCGACGATGCGCGGCGGAGGCGTGCGGGATTGTTTTGACGTGCGATCGGCTCGATGACCACAACGCCCCTCTCGCTTCCACATCGGCGGTTTCCCCTCCTCTTTGCATCGAGTCTCGTCGAGGTCATTCCGTCGTTTCGTTTCGTTCTCGAGCGCCCTCATCGCTCCCTTCGGCGCGCCGCCCATTTGTTGCGGCGATCCGCGCGGAACACGGACGACAATCGAGCCGCCGTCGCGCGTTTCGCTTTTGCCCCGCCGCCCTCGCGCGCGCCTTCGGCAGCTGCGAAACGCGACGCGAATCGGCGGCACGCGACGCGACGCGAAAGCTCGAAAGTGAAATTCGAAGCGAAACGAAACGATCCAACCGGTCGGCTCACTCGTCGACCTTCGCCAACGATTTGCGCGTAGGCTCACTCACGCCCCAATCCCAGAACCCACTGCTCCACCGAATCCACCGCTCATTTCCGGCTGATTGCAGGGCAGCGACGAGTTCAACTCGGACCGCGAATCCGTGGGCAGCGCGGAGCCGGCGAGGAAGCGCGCCCGACGCCTCGACGCCGCCGTCTTTCCGTTCGATCGACGTGACGCCGACGGCGAGGCGACGGAAAGCGACGAGGACGTGATTCCGTTCGCTTCGGACGAGTACGAGAAGCTCATGTCCGATTCGCCCCTTTCGAATGTCGAGTACGAGAATCATCGCGGCCAGCGAGTGACCAATCGGTGAGTTCAGCGACGAAAGTCCTCGGTTTAACCCTTCTGTTGTTTAGCGGCGCAATGGCGGCGTTGATCAGCCCCAACGACGGGATGGGGACCACGCTGGAGCACCGCACGTCGTCGGAGGACGGCTGGAGCAGCAGCAAGACGCACGACGTGGGCTACTCGAGCGGCGAGAACAGCATCCACGAGGCGCTGAATGCCATCGGGAGGTGTGTGCGGGGATTCGGGTGATCGATCGGAAGTAGGCGGGGGAAATGAGCGATTGGTAGGGGTGCAGTAACTTCTTTTCCATGATTGCTGCTTCCGTTTTGTCGTTGTTCTCTTGGGCCGAACCCACACGAAGCGAGCGGGCGGGAGTGATCCATCGGAAACAAGCTGGGAGGGAGCCAGAGTTTCTAGTGAACAATCGGGAGCGATGGGAAGCGAGCGGCAGTGAATGAGCGATTAGGAACAAGCTTGAGAATTCCCTCGCTCACTGCTTTCTTGTTGTTCTTTTGGGCCAATCACACACGAAGCGAGCGGTCGAGAGTGATCGATCGACAGCTCCGCTCCGCTCACCTCTCTCCTACGAGCAGCCGTTGCCCGCATTTGGCCACCCGGCCGGCTGGCCCGATCGATCGATCGAGCGCCCGTCAATCAGCAGCAGACCTGCCGCGGTATACCGCACCGCACGTACCGCCGCGGTCTGACCGCTGACCGCCAAGCGTGGCGGTATGCGGTATGGCCACCGCTGACCGCAGAAACTTTGCGGTACCGCACCGCTGACCGCAGAAACTTTGCGGTACCGCACCGCTGACCGCCCGCATTTCGCGGTACCGCACCGCATACCGCGAGATTTTGGCGGTACCGCACCGCCGACCGCATAAGCTTGGCGGTACCGCACCGCATACCGCTCTTCCACTGACCGCCGGCGGTACCGCATCATACCGCGACGTATTTGACCTTTCTAAGATCCTCTAGCACCTTATCTTCGTCGTTCATGGACATAATATATTTCCACTGGCGGTCAGCGGTGCGGTACCGCAAAGGGTTGGCGGTCGGCGGTGCGGTACCGCCAAATATTTGCGGTATGCGGTGCGGTACCGCGAATTTTGCCCGGTCGGCGGTGCGGTACCGCGAAGCTTTTGCGGTCGGCGGTGGCCATACCGCATACCGCCAAGCTTGGCGGTCAGCGGTACAAAACGCTTGGCGGTACCGCGGCGGTACCAACCGGCAGGTCTGATCAGCAGCAGCGAGCAGGCGCCGCGGAAACGAGCGGAAATCAAAACAAACGAGCGTCGAAGCAAAGCGGCCGCGTGTTGATTCAACGCCGTGCTGAGAACAGAAAGCGGAAACTCCCGCCTCGTCCTTCCCGAACGCCCAAAGGTCGCCCCCAATCGGGAGGAAAGCGACAACTTAGAGGGCGCAACGGCGAACGGCGTCGAGAATTCCCGTTCCCCCTTCCTTTCCGCTTTGCGCCCATCGCGTTGCAATTGGATTTTCTAATTGACGCGTAAAATCGGGGCGTTCCCGTTCGTCGTCGTTGGGGAGGCGAACGGCGAACGGGCGGAATTCTTGAGTGTTTCACCTCCGGTTTGGGGTGGGCTGAACGAGTGAGGAGTGGGTTGTCGGGTTGTTCCTTGGGCTCTCGTTTGTTTGCACCGTTTAGCCTCAGAGCTCACTCTCGTCGATTCTTGCCGATTGAATTGGGCGACCAGAACACCCGCTCCCGCTTGCTCCCGTTTGATCATTGCATCGCCTCAAAGCTATCCAATTACATCACTAATCCCCGCCCGATTGCAGCGACCTGGGAATCGGTCCGACGGAGGCGACGCAAACGGACGACGACCTGCTGCGAATGCGCGAGCGGCCGGTGCTCGCCGTTTCCGCCTACTACCGCACCGTTCCGCTGGACGATGCGGTGGAGGGCGGCGATCAGAAGGCGGCGTTGCGCGCCGTCCCGACGCTCTCGCTCGACCTCCTGCCCGAAGCCGACGGGCTGAAGGGCGCGGAGGAGCCGCTGAGCGACTCGCTGGTCGTCTGCCCCGACGAGGACGCGAGCGGCAAGCTGGACGACTACACGGAGGTGATGCGCCTCCTCGACGAGGGCCTGCCCGCAACGCCGCTCCTCCAAATGGGCACCAGCTGGAGCGAGCTGAGGAGCGCCGCCCACGCCCGCCGAATCTCCGCGCCCGCCCGCAGCGGCGTCGTCGCGTCGAGTGCGCCGCGGATCAACGGTCGAGCCGGCAAGGGAGAGGTGCGTTCAGCTTTGTTGATTTGTGGCTGAGGTCTTTGGAGATCGGGGGAAGTCTTAAAGAAGTCATTCGGGCGGTAAGAGCTAACAAAACGTTTACGACAATATTTCGCTCACTTTCTTGCCGTGATCTACGAGATCTACCCTTCATTTCCGCTACTGATCCCTCATGCTCATTGACGTGCTGGTTGCAGATGTCTTGCGACGCGAGCAGCGAGGACTCGGACGGCGGCACGCGGGCGCCGCCGCAAATGAGCGCGTCGTTCGGCGGCCGCTCCAGCGCCGACCTCCTCGCGCCGCCCGCCGCCGTCCACCACTCGACGCCGTTGATTCGAAAGCGCCGCCTGCCGAAGGCGCCGCCTGCGGTTGTGCCGCGCGGGAACTCGTTGGCGAACTCGCTGCTCCAGAACCTCGGGATGAACGAGTCGATCTACGAGCCGCTGGTGCCGCCGCCGACGACGACCGTGGACGTCGCGGTGATGAGCGCGTCGTTGAACGGCGGCCAGCGCGCGTCCAAGCGGCGCGTCCTGCGCCGCCGAATGCGCCGCGCGACGTCCGACGGCGAGGAGATGGACGCGCAGGCCGCAGGAGGTGAGAACGGGCGGGATTTCTTGGGAACCGGCGGTTTCTTGGGTAATTTGCGGCAAACAGCGAGAAATTCGATCCTTTTCGTTCGTTCTTGCTCGTTCGGATTTCCTTCCGTTAGACACCGGCTCCAGGCGTTTAACGCATGTTGGATTGCAGAACCGCAAACAGGCGGCTGCTTCCTCTACGCACGCCGGAACTCCATGGAATCCAACGCCTCGTCCACCACAACAACGACGACCACGACGTTCATGGAGTCCGGCGACGCGCACTTCGAGTGGGACGAGTACCGCGTGAGTTTTTTCGTTGCGCAACAACGCTGTTGAATGGGCGGGGCGTCGGCGACGTGCGGCAAAAAGCGGCGCTTTTTGTTTCCTTCCGGCGAGCTCGCGGCGAGCTTGTTTTTCTTCCCGAAAGCAAGCGATTTCGAAACTCGTTCCTTCCCGAAAAAACGTTGCTTTGAGCGCCGGCAGGCGGCGAACGAACGGGGAATTCCGACGCGATTTTCGGCGAACAAAAACAAACAACACGCGTCCACACGCCCGCTGCCGCTGCTTGCGTTCTCGCTGCGTGCTCCAGCGTTGCTTCCCGTCGCGTTCCCGCCGCCTTCCAGCGTTGTTTCCAGAGCGCTCTAACGCCGCTCCGGCGTCCATTTCGCGTTTTATTGCCTTGCTTTTATGGACGACGCTTCTCGTCTGCGCTCGGTTTCTGCTGCAATCCTGCATTTGCGCTGCGCTGCGAAAAGAAGCGAATGGAATTTCGAACGCGTTCGGCCACGTCAAGCTTTTTCGATCGACGCGTTCCTGCGGCTACGACGACGCTCGGCGGCCACGTTCGATCTTCCGGCCGGCCGCTGATTCACGCTCGAATTTTTCGAAGCGTACGTGGACGCAGAAAGCTCGAAAGCGAACGAAAACACGCTTCTTTTTGCTACGCGTTTCCGCTTTCCTTTGTTCTGCGTGCGGGTGCGATCGACGAGGTCGCTGCGAGTTTTTTCCGACCTCCACCCACCCACTTGCCGCCCGTGTTCGATTTTTTCTGTCGCGAGTGGCGAACAAGCGGGAGGCAAACGCGAGGTCGCAACGCCGGGTGTCACGTGAAAAAAAAGACGAACGAGCGGGACGCCCGCCTTCCTTCCAGAAAGTCGGGCGGCTTTCCTCGCTTTTCAATGGGCCGCACTCGCCCGCACGCGTCCAGCTGCCTTTTGCTCGTTTTGTTCTTGTTTTCGTGCCCTTGAAAACGGCGAGCGTCCGTCTTTCCGAACGCGACGCGCTCGATTTTTCGCGTTCGGTTCGGGTTCGCTTTACAAAAATCTACGCGCGACCGGGTGCGCGCACTTTGTGTTTGTTTTTCCGTTCGTTCGAAAACGAGCGTTCGATCGATCGATGGAGGGGCGACAAGCGGACGGCGACGAGCGGGCGTTTTTCGTCGATCGAAACGAAGCGCCCGAAAGACGTGATGAGTTGCGTCGAAGCTACGTCGATTCACACGGCGCCGCTCGATCATTCGTCTTTTTGTCATTTTCGTTTTTTTTTCGCTCCGCTCTGGCTGGAAAAGATCCACAAAATTCGTTGGGCTCGACTGGAGAAGACGACGCGAGCGGCTGGTCGCTAGGGGCTGTGCGCGAGTGTCCGTGGGCTTGTCGCAAGGGTTTGGCGCGCGACTATTGCCAACTGGTGGTCGCCGCTTTCTGGCCGCCGCTTTTGCGGTCATTTCCCATTTCGAGCCCCTCCAAGCCGCTTTGAAACCTTGTTTCGCGTCCACTCCATTGCGCTCGCTCCGCGCAGTTTAAAATTTTGCGCGCGTCCCGTCAAACGTCCGAAACAGCGTCGCCGCGGCGTTGCGTCGTCCATCAATCACACGAACAGCCGGCCGACGGGTGCGGAAGAAAAACAATCTTTTTCGTCCACGATTTTCGCCCGCTTGCAGGAAGACGCCCTGATCGACAATGTGAGCATGGCCCCGAACACGACGCTCACGATGAACGGCCTCCATCACGCGAACGGCTCGTCGACGGCGCCCATCCTCGAGCATTTGGACGTCGACGAGGACTTCCAAACGGAGTTGCCGCTCGTCGACGTGAACGAAAACGTCGGCGGCGGCGGACTGCGCGCGTTCCTCCGCCAATCGCGCAACGCCCTCGACGAGTCGCTGCGGCTGCTGCAGCATCGGTTGGACAAAAAATCGATGAAATCGAACAAAGTGAGTTGTTTCCCGTTGGATTTTCGTTCATTTTCTCGGCGATTTGCAGCTCGGCGTCCGACGGCTCGCCCAGGAACACCTCCAGCAGATCGCCGCGTTGCTGCGGTCGTTGGACGACGGCGTCGAATTGGTTCGTTCTCTTCTCTTTTTGGGGTTCTTTGGGGCGTCAAACAGCTCTCGAATGGAGCCGTCTTCGCCTGCTAATTGCAACGATAATTGGGGGCCAAATTGTGCGGAAGAGCGCTTGAAGCGCGCCGCCAGTCGTCGCTTATCGGCGTTCGGCGACCAAAAGACGGCGGCGTCGATCGACGAAGCAGACGGGCGGGGCGCGATCGAAAGATTGCGGGCGCCGATTGCGGGCGAGACGCCGGGCAAGCGGCCGTTCGGTCTCCCGATTGGATCGCTTTTCGCCGCCGCGTCGATTCGAACGCCGCCGCGAAACCGACGGGCAGCGGCGGTCGGCGAGCGGCGCTGTGCGAAGCGATTTGTTCCGCTCGTGTAAACAAGCGAGAGATCGCGCCGACGGGCGGAATGTCGACGCCGTTCGACTTCAGTTCGTTCTGCTCGCCCGGCAAGAGCCTCGACTTCGGGCTGGTGACGTTGCACGAGGTGGACGCCGTCGGGGACGCGCCGCTCGATTTCGACGGCAATCTCCCGCAATTTCCGAGTTTCCAGGTAGTTTTTGGGCAAATTTGGGTGGATTTTGGTCGATATTTGGGTCTTTCAATGGGAAATTGAGTCATCTAGTGGGATAATTGGTTCTAATGGAAGTCTAAAACAATCTGTTGGGAATTGGGCTTTCTACCAAGAAAATTGGGCACGTTACCCACCATTGTTCCCCGCATCCACCGTCTGATTCCTTTCGATTGCAGCACGACCTGGACGAGTTGGAGCGGCTGCACGAGCAATGGCTGCGGCTCATCGCTGAGCACAAGATCCCGTCCAAAGAGACGATCTCGGCCGTCGATTTGAACAAAATCCTCGAGCAGTTCCGGCTGATCCGCGCCCACCATGCGCAAATGCAGGACGCCGAGCTCAAGCTGGACGCCCAACTCACGCCTTCCGCCTCGTTCGACGACCTCCACTCGAGCACGATGGACGAGGAGAAGGTGCGCATTCGATTCGATTTCTTTTGATTTGTTCCGTTTGCAGGACTCCGCGCCGACGCCCACGCTGCCGGCGGTCGCTCGGCCCGCGTTGCTGAAACGAGTCGGAGCGGCCGTCGCCGAGCAGCTGCCGTTGAAGTCGATCCTCTCGTGCTTGCTGCTGATGGGCATCGGCCTGGCGCTGTTGGCGATGGTCGCCGACGAGGACGTCCTCCTGCAGCCCGGCCATTGGAGCTTCAAGTTCGGGCCGCACATTCGCTACGTGCGCGGACCGCCGCCCGTTTGATTGCGCCCCTGCTGCTCCGCTCCGCTCGGTTCCTTTCGGTTGCCGTCGTCTTCAAGCATTTCCGTTCGATTTGTTCCCGCCTTTTGTCGTTTTCGTTATTGTTTCTTTGCGTTCGTTCGTTGGTTTTACTCACGCACTCACTCACTCGAACAATAAAAAACCGTAGACTCGCGTCGTTCGCTCTTGAGTTCACTCCCGTGCAGATATTCACGAAGTGCCTGCTGAAGTTATCCCCGCCTACCCCAATTGACTCCAATTTATACTGTTCAGTTAGATAGCTTTATAATCAAGCAAGCAAGTAGTTCCTCCTACCGTCACTCACTCTCCTGTTTGCTCCCCCAAGGCAATACTCAAAGCATTTCGCCGTTCGTTGATCGTTTCTTCGATCACTCCCGTTCCTTTGTACGATTACCTAATTAATTAACGTTTGAACATCAAAACCCCCAGCCCAAAATACCCGCCCTCACCGCCCTCCCATCCATGTCCGAAGGTCTCATGCGAATATTTGCGTCGAAAATCTAATAAAAAGATTCAACGATTGTCTCGTGGGTTGATTGAAGGCGGGGGTCGTCTATGGCGACTCGGATTTCGAAGTGTTCTCGTCGAACAAAAGAATCAATTAGCAAGCAGGCTGAAAGAGGAGGAGGGTGTCCTTTAAGAAGACGGGACGGTCCTGCCTCTCGGGTGCCGACTGTCCGAATGCAAAGCGGACATCTCCGAAGGCGACTTCTCGCTTCTCGACGCCCCCCTCGCGAATGAATTCATCTTCGCGCTTCGGTCATGTCGATTTTTGATAATGGAAGCGTCCCGCTCGTTCCTCGGGGACCGCCTTGCCGACTGTCTCCCTCAGCAAGGCGACCAGGCGGCTGGACTGGTGCGACGAGCGGCGGGCCGTTGATGCATCGACTGGACGGACGTGCAGGCGGACGTTTGATTTCTCCACCGCCTTCGCCTTGGCGCCGAAGCTTCTGTTCGTTAGAGAGTGGAGAAGAAGCCGGGCTGTCAATTGCGACATCCGCTCGAATTCCACCCGCTCCGCTCGTCCCGCTCGCGTCGCCGCACTTCATTTCTGCTCGTATTCCTCGATTCCCTCCGTTGATGCTTCGCGGTTCGTCGTTGTAATTAGCATTCCGGCGATGCTTTGCGGTTGTTTCCGTTCCCGTTCGCTTTCGGTTGGTTCGTGGTCATCGGCGGCGTTTGTTTCGTGCGTGAAACGGGAGCGGAAGTACGTGAATGGGTGGGGATGGTTGTGTTTGAGTTCTGTTGGGTTCAAACTGCGGAGCAATCGCTTCGGCGCTCCTTTCGTTCCCTAAACAAGACTGGAGTAGAATGCTCGTGGAAAGCGAAGGGCGTGCTTGAGAGGAGGAGCCGACTGGAGACTCGAAACGAATGGGAAATCCGGAGGAAAACCGCAAGAAACTTGGGCGCGCATTGTCGCGAATGAACGCGGCGAATCGCGAGCTTTTCGGGCCGCCGTTTTGACGAATGAGACTCCCGACTTCGGATTGCGGGCGCTCGCTTTTCGAACAAACTCGCCGCATTGTTTTCGTTGCGAACTGGTCGATGGAAGCGAACTCTTTAGAATCTCCTGCTTGTTTTACGTACTGTACAGTCAGAAGCTTCTAATTGGCTTCGTTACCGACTTCTAATCCCCCAGCTATGGCTAAAGGATGCCGGAGATCAATGGGGATGACTAAAGAAGTCAATTTGTGCTCACTTGCACGTACCCAACTGGCCGGACGTACGAACGACGAGTGGCCGTCGGCGGGTTCCAATTTGTTTTGCGGTTAATCCCGCCGCCGCCGCCGCCCGCATTCCGCTCCGCTTTTTCGGTGAGGCGGGCCGGAGGCGAGAGGTTTTCGCGCCTTCCGCCCGCCCGCCCGCCTGCTCGACCGCTCGGTCGGCTCATTACGCGCGTGGCTTTTGGGGTCGCCGCGCGGCAATCCGGCCGCCTTCCCGCCTTCCTTCGAGTCGGGCGGTCGTTTCGTTTCGAACCCACTCGAGCGACGGCAAACAGCTCCCTCTCTTTCCGGATGTTGTGCGCGTTTAATTCGATTATCAACGAAAATAAGTGGGCGGATGGAAAAAAATTGTGCCAAGATTTAGGCGACCGCCCGCCCACTCAACCGAAAGACTGGACTCGTTGGTCGACGATCGCAATGAAATCGGAGCTCCCGCCGCCCCGCGTGCTCGTCGGCGCGCTCCCGTCCGCGCAGTCGAGCGCCTCCACCGGCCGCCGCAGTTGAGAGGCGCGCGCCGATGAGCCGTCATGGTCTACAGTGGGCGTGATCGGCAGTTTCGAAGTCATCGCTTTGGACGTGAGTTCCCCGTTCATTCTCATTAGACGTTTGTGTGATGTTCGTAACGCCGTCGTTGCTTCTTGCTGTTGCTTCTCGTTGTTGTTTGAGCGGGACGGGCGGAATCGCGTGCATTCGAATTGGATTCAACTGAAGACATTCCTTCGTTAGACATTTCTGGACGGAGATTCGCGACATGTGGACGAGATTTTGGGTGTTTCCCCTTACGGAAACGAATTTGCAACCATTCCAAGGCGATTAGATTCGTTCTTATGAGTTTTCTTTCCGATGGCTACAAATTCTTACCGCTTTCTACCGCTTTTTGCCTTTTTCCGTAGAATTTTGCGGCCAATCCATCGGTGCGCCGCCGTTTCGCTCATTTCGCTTCTTTGCGGCCGCCAATTCGAATCGTAAACCGGAAATCGTTGCGCCGTTTTGCCGCCGACCGGAATGCTCGTTTCGGTTTTATCTGACCGCGATTTCTATCCTCTGTTCTATGGTTTCTTTGTTCTTTTTGTTTCCACCTATTGGTCTCTGCGTTCACTTACCTGCTCGCTTTGTTTCCAGCCGGACCAAGGCGGAAGTATCTACCGAGTTCACCTTTGAATAACCAAAGAGTAAAGACGGATAGTCGTTCCCGGCTACAAAAAGCAATAGCGGACAAGTCGAGCGGGTTGTCGGTTGAATGAGCCCACGCCAAGAAGCCACTTGAACGGGTGTCTCGTCCGCCGGCCGTCTTCTTCCTCGCCTTCCTCGTCTTCTTCCTCGTCTTTTGGAGGTACACAAGTAAAAAGCGGTCGTCTGGCTGCCGCGATTTCCGAAATTCGCGTCGAAACTCGGCCGCCATTCATCCACTCGCCTCATTCATCCGCTCAGTCCGCTCGCTCGCTCGCTCGTCTGGCCTCGCTCGTCCTTATTGTTAATTCGTGTCCACGTAGACGAGACGAGGCGACCAACCGGCCGGTGGGGCGTGCCGCCGAGTTCAACGATGAGAATCGGATGCATGCGGGAGTGCGGGATTCCTCCAAACAATCCGTTGCGGGCCTCCTTAATCCGCCCGCCCGTTTCTGCCCGCTTTTCCAGTCGTCGCCCTCGTTTCTGGCCGCGCCATTCATTCCGCTCATTGCATTGCACAAATACCTTCCGTCTTTGTTCGGCTTTTCCCGCGGCTTCCGTGCGGCCTACTCGCTTATCGTGTTTCTTCTATTGGCTCAATTTGTTCCATCCACCAAATACTTACGAGTAGAGTTTGCTTTAGTACTAGCGGGATACAAACAGTCGGCTTTTGCCTTAAGGAATACGCGCTTTCTGTCGCGAAGGATTGTATTTTGACTACTTTACACTCGCTTGCGTTACTTCGCACTCATTTTCGTTATTCTCCGCTCACTTTAACCAGTTTACGTTCTCTAATGACCTGCTTCCATCATTACATTGCTTTAACCGATTAACGTTTAACTAACGCACTTAATTCGTCCTTATTTGCTTTCCACTTACCGCCGTCCACCGACTACTCACTCAATCGTTCGTTCATTCCTGCGGGCCACGAGTGGCGGCCCACAAATGGGCGCCGGTCGGAGCGTGAGAAAGCGGATGGACGGCGGACAACTTCCCACTCTTTTCGAATCCAATTTGCGGTCGCCCTCGGCGGCTTTCGTTTGTCTTAATTAATTCTTTGCTTCCTTTTGCTGGACTGTTTATTCAAATCCCGGCCATTGTTCGTACATTCCAGTCCAGTCGATCAACCCACGACTTCCGCTTGGCTTCTCGTTGATGAAACCGGCGTAAAGCGAAGCAATCTGTTGGTTCAAAGATTCGCCGCACTCATTCGTTTTCGTTCGCGAGTTCGCGTGTCCGTGCGACGACCGGGCGGACTTCTCGCCGCCGTCGCCGCCGTCGTCCGGCCGTCCGAAACGGCCGCCCAAACGGACGATTTGCGCTGAGCTTCGCGGTCGGCCGTCCCGCACGCGCGCCGCTTTCGGATCTCCGCACTCCCTCCCGTGCGGTTAATCTGCCCGCTCTTCTTTCTCGAATTAGCGCACGTTTTAATCGCTCACTTGTTTGCGATGAAGGGCGCCAACAGTTGAACTTTGATTCGTGAGTGAGCTGCACGACTATCTTGGGGCAACCCAGGTGGATCTCTACTTCTTTCGGTTTCTTTGTTTCTCCTTGATTCTACGAGCTTGCGGACGTGCACTTCCCGATTTCTATGCTTGTGAGTGATTTCGCGTGTCGTTCGCAGGTATCCCGCAACTGCCGTTTTCCTTTCGTCTTTCCGCACTCCGCAACCCCATCGAGCGATTCAACTGCATCAGCATCAAGTCAACGGAAAGCAGAAGAGGCGACTCACCCACGACTTCCATCGACCATCGCCGCGCAGCTTCGACTGCGGCGGCCTCATGTGGAGCTGCGCGCACTCGCCGCCTCCGTTTGATCGCGCCAAAAGCCGTCCGCTCGACCGCCAGCCGGACACCACTTGAAGCCGCCCGCCCGCCTCTGCCAACTGTCCGCTTCCACGCGCCTCCGCCCGCCTCCAACTCGACTCGCCGCCCGCCCGTTGAGTTGGACCGTCGATCCGAAGGCGCATGAAAGGGCACCAAAGAGGGCGTACCAAAAGTGAGTTCTTTCCCCTTTCCGCCGTTTCTCTTCGGTTGCTCGGTTGTTTGATGAGTTGTTGTTTGCGTTGTCAAGTGTTTCGTGGGGAGGAAACGGAAGCGCAACGACCGTTTATTTGATTAGGTAGTTCTTACCGAGATTTGTTAACACTCGTCATTATTGGACTGTTGCTGGATCACTCCGCTCGCGTCAAAGAACCTTCAACCCAAAGGCAAGCATGCAGGTACACAACAAACAACCGTGAAGTGAGAAGGCGCAAAGTTCCCGCCCGAATTTCATTAGCCGCCCGACCGACCGGCCGAATTCGCAGCTTTCCGGTCGATTTCTCGCCTTTCGGTGGGCGCCGCTTTGTTTTTAATCGTTTTCTCTCGTTTATTCTCGCTGTTTTTTCGACGAGCTTCACGGCGGAATCTCCGCTTCGAGCTTTTGGGGCGTCGAGGAGCAAAAATCAGCTCTGCGCTCCACTCGACGGTCGACCGGCTGGAGCGACCGCAATTTCTGCCGCCCCACTCGTCCGTCCGCCCGCCCGCTCGTCTCAAATTGAGCATAAGAGGCGGCGATGCCGCGCTCGCGAAGATGCCGACGACATCCTCCGCGGCCCGACCGGAAGACAATTACGCGGAACAACGGTGCGGAGCGCCCGCTTCGAGCGGGGGACGACGATCAGGCGCGAGCCGGAGGCGAATTACACGCCCGCTTAATTCCGAATGAAGTGAACCGACCGGACGGCGAAGCGGCGACGAGGACGACCGAAAGACGTGAATTCCGCCTGCGTCGCCCAAAATTGCCACTCACTCGGGAGCTGCCCGAAGCGGACGACCGACCGGCGAAGGCGGCAGACGAGTGGGCAGTTCGTTCGTTCCGGCCGACGGCGACCGACCGACCGGAGGACTCGAAATCCTCGCGCGGATGTTCCAAACGGTCCTCGTTTTAACGTTCTTGCTTCCGCTTTCGGTCGCTTCCGCCCGCTCGTTCGGCCGACCGCTCGTCCAGTCGGTTGCAAACTCGCCGCGGAGATTCGCCGACGGTTTGCCGCCAACCGCCTGCTCGGCGTCGCCCGTCGCGCATTGTTCGCGTCCGTCGACTTCCACGCATTTTCGATGAGATCGGGACGGCCGGCCGACCGACTGCCGACTGACCTTCTTGCGGCACGTTTCTTCCCGTCGGTCGGCCGTCTTCTCTTCGTTTCGGAGCAGCAGAGTAGGAGGGAATTGGCGGGAGTTTCTTTCGAGAGCAGTTCGTTGATTGTTGACTTGATCGCGCGAAAATCGCCTATCTTATGTGGATCAGAGCAGATCGTGGACTACCGAACTCGTGGTTTAACTCATCGCTTTAAAGCCGCCCCGATAACTCCGCTTTCCTGCCCGCAATGACCCAACGACCGCCGCCGCCTCACCGACGGCAGCGGGCGTGATCGGCGGGCGCCCCACTCGCGACGAGCAGCCGGCCGATCGGCTCGCCGGACGGGTTCGATGCGTGAGTAATGCGCCGAAACCCGTGGTTCGGGACCTACAGCGCCGGTGGAAATATTCTCGCGACATCCGGCTATCACACCTACGGACGACGAAGTCTGTTTGGTTGAATGGATGCTTGTGTGATTGCTTCAGTACTTGTCGCCGTACAGTGCGAATGCTCGTTCTTGGTCTCTTTCTTGTCAGTTGAAGTGCCCGTTGTTGATCGTCCTCCTGTAAATCCGTTTCGTTAGTTCGTAGTCCACTGTGTTCTCTGGAACGAATATCCCAGTTTCCTCGTGTTCCCTGTGTCCGTGCTTTCGAACCGCCTCCATCGTAATTAAACTCACACCCGGCCGACTACCGGCGGGATCGCGTGATTGTCGCCCGCCCGCAGCCATTCGGAAGTCCATCGGGCGGTTCGTTCCCGCCGCTTGTCGCACCTATCCGCCTTCATTCCGCTCGCTCACTCACTTTCGGCCAATTGGCCGCCCACTGCGGTTGTCCGGCCGTCCGCCCGGTTTCGTCGAGTCGACCGACCGGTCGGTGGCTTCCAAGCAGCCGTGGCTTCTAATTAACCGAACTAACAACGCTTTCACTCTCCTTTCTACTCGCTTTCGGTCTGGTTTGTCACCGACTAGTCGCCGCATTCCTCCGCCCTCTGCTCTCCCGCTCTCCAACCTCAACCTCGAGCTTTCTTCCCGCTGCGGTCGAAAATCACGGCCGCTTTTGTTTGCCCGTTTGAACTCACGTGTGCGTGGGAAACAAACGTCGTTTGATTCCGCCCGCCATCGGCCGCCTTCAGGCCGCCCGGTCGGCGAATCCGCGAGTTCCTCCGGCCGAAAGCCACTCGGTTTCCCGCCCAAATTGGGCGCTTATCTCGCGGCCACAACCCGCTTCTTTCTTTCCGGGTTATCTCCTCGCGCATCTCCGCCTTCTTGCCGCCTAAATGACGTTGTTTTGTTCGCGCGAGGCGGCTGTTAATCGAATTTGGCCGCTTGTTCGCGAAATACTCCAGCTTGGGTGCAAGAGGGGGATTGTTGTTCGAATATAGGGGAGTGATCACTGGGTTTCTTTTATCAACAACTAGTAGCTTCTCCTTGCCTTCTATTCTTCTTCACTTTGTTCTTTGCGGCTTGCTCGATTCTTTGCGCAGTACCGAATAGACAACTCGTGTATCTTCCTGCAATCACTCACTCATCACTTTTTTCCACCTCCGCTGCAAAGTTGCCTCTTTTCGTTCGTAAGCTTGCATCACGCATTTTACGCGTGTTCTCGGCGTCCGGTCGGAAATTTCGGGCCCCTCAGCGGTCGGCGGATGCACGACGGCGGCCGTTGTTCGTGTGCAGCGGGCGTGAACTCGCCAGTGGACGGGAGACGGCGGCCAACTTCCGCCCGCCCGCCGTCGAAACTCACCGGCCGGCGGGAACTCGGCGGTCGTGATTCTCGGAGGTCGCCCAACGAAACGCGGCGGCTTTGTTCTCACGGTCGAGAAACTTCCGCAATCAGCACGCGTACCTCACGGGTTGCAATCGAAAGAACACGAGCGAGATTGCAGCCACGAATCCACGAGGAGTCAATCCACTCATTCATTGAAGAGTTCCACTTCGGCCAATCACTCGTGCAACTCCCCACTCACATCACACGAACAGACAGTCAGCTCCCGCACTTAACTCACCATAGCGAGCTCCCGCACTCAACTCACCAGAGAGACCCAGCAGATGCTGTCGAAGGGCGCTCGTTCGGCTGCGCCCTGACCCCAACGGCGCGTAAAAATTTCGCCTTCCGTTCGTCAAAAGATCACCCAATCGCGGTCGGCGAATGCTCCCCTCGACGGATGGGCCCAATACGAGGATGTAGACCGGCTGTACGTGGGCCTGCCGCATAGTGGACTTCTGCACCACTCGCCTCGTCGTCCACAAGTCGACACTCACAAGTCGAAGAGCTACAGCTCCGGTGCGCCGCAACGCTCCCGCTCGTCCCCCCGTCGCCCGCCGCCGCCCTACTCAGCCGCCCCGCCGAGCATCAACACGACGGCCGCTCGGCGCGCTCCCGGGCGAGCACGTACGCTCTGTTTTCGTTTAGTGTTGTCCTTGACAGTGTATCGTGCTTTGTTGTGTTGTGTGTTTGAGGTAGACTATTCGTCGGCTCTTCTCATAATCAGTGAATGAGCTAAAGAATGACGGCGTTTAGGGCACGGGGCTGACACTCGTTACCACCAAGCGGCCGTCCTCGAATTTGGTGTAAGCCACCGAATATTCGTCTAATGCCTACCACTGGTCGTTGCAGTTCTCGATGTTGAACAACATCTTTTCCGCTTTATCTTTCCTCCAGTACCGAGTGGACGACGACATAATCGATCGTCTGTCCTACTTCTACACCTCGTCCTTCCTGACAATGCTCGCCGTTCTGGTTTCCTTCAAACAGTTCGTTCAATCAAATGAAATGATTGCTATCCTTTTGGTTTGAGGTTCGGCGGTCGTCCACTCGAGTGCTGGACTCCCGCGCAGTTCACGAGCAGCTGGGAGGCGTACACCGAAATGTTCTGCTGGTAAGCGTTCATTACGAGTAGTAGACAGCAGTTAGAGAGCCGTAGAGATTGATTACTCGTGAATAACTGACGATCTAATCACTCATGGATTGCAGGGCGAAGAACACCTACTGGGTGCCGTTCAGCGAGGACATTCCGGTGGACATTGCCGACCGGGAATATCATCAGATCAGCTATTATCAATGGGTACGCCTTTTCCCACTAACGCCTATTTACTCTGCTTGCTGCAGGTACCCTTCTTTCTTCTCTGCCAAGCCGTCCTCTTTTACATCCCCACGATGGTGTGGAGGGCGTTGGGGTCGAAGAGCGGTAAGAACGACCAGAAGCACGATTATTCCGCGTGTTGCAGGCATTCGACTGAACGACATCGTGCAGATGGCCACCGAAAAGGAGAACATCGAGCCGGAGTTTCGACTGCGCACAATCGAGTCGCTTTCGAGGCACATCGAGAGTGCTCTGCGATATCAGCACGCGGCCACATCCCGCACGCAGTACACTCTCCATCGGGTATTCAAGTGCTTCAATCTGCGATACGTGAGTCCTCTACCTCGGCTTTCTATTTACTCTGCGTTGCTTTTAGTACGAATCTTATTGCACGGGCTTGTATCTGGTTTGCTTTATTCTTTTAATGCAGTTGATGATGCAAGGAGCTTGCAGGCCACGAAAGTCCTCTACGTTGGGAACATCCTGACCAATCTGCTGCTCGTCAACAAGTTCTTGGGTTCGTTCCACTCATTTCATTAACCGCTTAATCGCTTGCTTGCAGAAACCGATCAATATCAAATCTACGGCTTTGGTGTGTTGCGGGATCTTCTGCTGGGACGCTCGTGGGAGGAAAGCGGGAACTTTCCGCGCGTTACTCTCTGGTTCGTCCTCTTCAATCGATTCCTTTGACTTGCCTGCTTGTAGCGACTTTGAAGTGCGGGTATTGGGCAACAACCAGCGGCATTCCGTTCAGGTACCTTTCTTTTCTCTAGGCTTCCTTATTCCATTCACTTTAGTGCGTGCTCGTGATCAACATCTTCAACGAGAAGGTTCGCTTGTCCACCACACAAATACTCACTCCTCAATCCTCTTTTTAGATCTTCATTCTGCTTTGGCTATGGTTCTCGATTTTGTTCGTGTTGGCGACGTTGGACGGCCTCTACTGGTTCAGCATCTCGTTGTTTCACCGGGACCGCCTCCGCTTCATTTTGCGACATTTGGAGCTCACTTCGGATCCCGACCGACCGGAGTTATTTCGAAAGGAGAACCGCAAGCAGGTGGAGCACTTTCTTCGGACTTATGTCAAGGTACTCACTTTAAACTGCATGCTATTGATTTGTTTGTTCGTTTGAGGTCGACGGAGTGCTCATTCTGCGGATGATCGCGCTGCACGCCGGCGTCATGTACTGCACGGAGATCACCGACGCGTTGTGGAAACGCTACCTCAGCCAACACCCCGAGAACCTCATCGATGAGGACTCCTCGCTGTTGCATTTCGCCCGGTTCGTTCCTTCCTTCCTCCATTGCATTGATGCGGTTGCTTGAAGAACGCAATCGATTCGACGAACAAGAAACATCGGCGGCGATGGCGGCGGCTCCGCGGGCTCGCTGCAGCCGAACCACAACGGCGGAGGCGGCAGCCACCAGCGGCTGTCGCGCTTCCTTTCGTACCGCCAATCGGGCAGCTTTCGGTTGAATCGCGGCCAATCGGGCAGCCGGTCGTTGCCGAAGAAGGGCGGCGACTCCACGCGCACCCCGTCGCCCAAAGAGGGCCCGCTGATCGGCGGAGGCGCCTCCGCACCGTCGCAGACCACAGGTTGGTTCACGTGCCGGGCGTTCACTTGCGTTCCCTCTCGCTCTTTCGCACACTTTCGGGTGCACCGGCCGACAAGCACGAGACTTTTCTTTCCGCTCTAATCAACCAATCAACCGGCTAACCGTTTCCTTTCGAACTAACCGCCCGTCTTTTGGTTTCGATTGATCCTCCGCTGGTCGTCTTGTCGCGCACCGCACCCGAACGTTGCGTCGACTGTCGCTAAATAATCGCATCTCCGCAGTCATACAGATTACGCCCTCATCGCGTCCGACGAGTCGGCCGAATAGCCGCGCCTCGAGCGGCGTCACCACGGGCCGTCTGGAGCGTCCGCGCGGCATCGGAGGCGCCGGAGGCGGCGGAGGCGCCCGGGGTGACGGTGGCGGTGACATCGGTGGTGGTCTTCCGCTCTCCTCCTCAACGTCCGCCCCGTTCGAGACCAAAAGCCGCAGTAAATTCAGTGCACTGCGCCGGCTTCGCCTCACGGGTTCAGAGGGCTCAAAAGAAAAATTGTGCAACACCAAGAGCGAACAGACGACCGTACTCCTCTGATCAGCGGTGGGTTCTTCCTTCGGTCAATCGTTTCTTTCCGCTCACCACAAGGAAGCGTCGATTTGCGGCTTAATTTCGCTGCTTTCAGCCCGCTTCTTGCATCCGACGGCCGGCAGCCGGCCGAGCGCCGCGAATCCCTGAAGCAGTCGATCGTTTGACTGCAAATTCTCTTCGTTTCGATCATTTCTTTCCTCCATTCCACTCGGGTATCCCCCTCGTTCGTAGCCCGCAGTCCACTAGGAAGCCCCCAACGTTCCGTTGTGTTTTTCGATTCGATTCGTGGCCTTTTCACTCCGAATGAACTCCTGCCGACGTTCTTTCACGATCGTTGTTTTATTTTTCGAAAGGATGAGGAATAAATAGCTCAGGTCCGGTGTGATTCGAGGAGATTGCGTTCAAGCTGCTTACTCGACTCAAAGGCGTTCAATTGATTGCCGTTCCGCTTCACAGTCAAGACTTTAATCACGTTAATCGCGTGGACAAAAGATTGTTTACTCAATTCTGTCGACAAGACATCTAGTCGGTTGAATACATGCGAAATGAGGGGAGCGAGAAGCAGCGGCAGTCCGCAATTCGCCGAACAGTCCGCTCAGACACCTTGCCCAGCACTCGACGGCTGCGGATGGCCGGCCGCAATTCCGATTTGCTGCTGGTCCAGGTCAAAGACCACGCACCGCTCTCGCAGGAACGGCACCGCAAGGATGTAGTCGTCGTTGCCCTCCGAGTCGATCGCCATCACGCACTGGTTGTCGCCCAGCCCGACCTTAAACAAACAAATAATTAGAAGCAATCAATAAAGAAACGAACATCGAGTGCGTAGTTGACGGGGGAGATCGTGAACGTCGCGCCGCCGATCGTCAGCACGACGTCCGGTAGCGACGGGATCGCGTCGCAATCCAACGCGTAGAAGCCGCCCTCCGTGTAGTCGGGCTGGAGCTCCGAGACGATCGCATTGAGCGTTTGCTGGTCCACGTACATCGTGTTCGGGGCCGAGTCGATGACGCCGTGCTTCTTGCGCGCCGTCGCGTACGAGCCGATTTGGAAGCTTCAGCAAATGAATTGAGCGACGAAAGTATCACTTAATCGAACCTGTCCACGTCGAAAAAGGTGCTGTACTTGTCGTACTGGAGTGGCACGTACGTAATCGCCGCATCGCAGTTGGTCGCATCGACGCCGCCGACGGTCAGCAGCGCGTTGTCGCCTTGGCCGTGAACCGGGCGGCTTCAAACAAGGGATCAATCGTTTAAAGCAACAAAAAGCAAGCTTACGCGCCCAACCACAACGCGAAGACGTGCTGCTCGAATTGCGCGAGCCAGTTGAAGACGAACGGCGCGTCGGGACTCGCGGCGATCGCCGTCGGCGACTCCAGCCGGCCGCGAAACGCGGCGAAATCGCGTTGCGTCCAGCCGAGCGCGAGGACGCCGTCCGTCGGAAAAATGACGTCCGGCTCCTGCTGATCGACTTCCGTCGCTGCGGCGAAACTTTGATTCCATTGGAGGTTCGCGCCGTTGATGTCGACCTGTTCGTCGAAATCAATCGATTAAACCACTGCGCCACGCCGCTTCCGAAATACCCGAACGTAATCGTAGTACGGCACGCAGTCGATGTTGAAGCTGTTCGCCGTGCAGTCCGTGCGGCCTTGTTTGTTGTACGAAGAGGAGGACGATTTGCTAAAGAAAGAGGGTGAGTGTCTAAGCAACTTTAAGAACGAACTCGGGATCGTAGCGATCCTGCTGATCGCCGGCCCACACGTAAGACTCGTCGTAGACCCACGTCACGTACGCCCGCGTCTCGAGCGTTACCCAGAACTTTTGAGCTGAATGTTGAGGTCAAGAAAAGAGAGGTTAGAGGGCACTTACGCGGACTTCCAATCGATATCCGGTAGTAAAGAATGCCGTCTAAATTCCGTAAGAATCATTTGATTGCTTCTCTTGAACGAACCGTTGATCTCGCCCAGCATGTCGCCGTTGCTCCTGCCCGCCCGAGTGAAGTTCGGGGCTCGTACGAAGAGCGGCAAGCTCATCGGTTTCGCCCATTCCGCGAGGGGCGCTGCCTGCACGAAAGAAAGAAGAAAGAAGGTTAGAAGAAGCTTCATTGTTGCTGCTTGGCATCACTCAGCACCAGCACGCTTTTATACTCGACTAACCGAATAGATTGATCATTGAATGTCGTAGAGTGTCGCTTCTTGATGAACCGAACAGGGGATTATCACTTGCTTCTGTCTCTTCGCATCTCTGTGCTCAAATTGAGTCCCTTATCAACGTCTCTTACTTCTAACTCTTTGCAAAGAGGTCGCTACACGCTACAACGCGTGTACCCATTGTTTTTAGAACTTGTTGCGATAAAAGGCAGATGAAGAATGACGGGTACAGTCGAACGTCCTGGTCCTCCGACAAATTCGTCGGTGATCTTCGATACATCAAGGAAGGTTGAGTTTGGATGACTGCCGACTGAAGTGCAGTGAGTTCATTTGCGGTCATTGTATTCGTTTGCGACACAACAGAGTGGGAATCACTTGAGATTGGTGCGAGTCAGAGGACAGCGAATCGATCGGACTGGAGCTCCCGAACCTCCGCGGCTGCAAAAGAAACGAAAGAAGTGGGTTCTCTTGCGGCAAGTTACTCACAGTCCACCTCCCCGGTGACGATCAACGACGAGCGGAGGTCCGAATGAGCAGCTGCTTGCATCACCTCGCAAAAGGTGAGATCTCGCTCGAAAGCCGCTTCCAACCGCTCGATCAACGCCTGATCGGCGGCTTTGGCGAACAGGAGGAAGTGCCCGAACTCGTCGGCGAGTGTGAAACGGAAGGCGGGCGGCGGCAGCGGCACGTTCTCCCGCCACTCGTCAGTGGAGAGGCGGAGCAGAAGAAACGTGCAGGTCGTGGAATGAGCCCACACCCTCACGGGAAGAGTGTTGAACTCCTGAGACAGCTGCAATGGCAAGAGAGAATTGGTGAAAGGAATGGGCAGAGCTCACCGATTTGTGGTCGTAGTAGAGAAACTCCGGTCGTTTTTGCAGCGCTTCCATCAAACGAACCGCCCGTGGCTTCTCCAACTTCGGCTTTTCTTCTTGCTGTTGATCGGCGAGCGGCTGCACGACGTTCACTGGACGAACCGGCGGCTCGTTCGGCAGGGGCGACGGCAAACGAGCGTTTGGTTCAACGGCTTCTTCATCGCTCGAGTCCTCCAAAGTGACCACAGCGAGGACGCGCGGTTGCTTCGGAGGTGAAGGAAGATCGACAGGCGGCTCCCGATCGGGAGTTGCGGGTCGTTTGACAAAGCGACCGTTCTTGCGCGTCGTGGTTGCTCGACGTCGATTCTGCCGCTCCCGTTTCAGAACGGTGGGCTTGAAACGATCGCTGCCCGTGTTGCTCAACAGGGCCGCTCGCTGGACCTCGTCGATGTTCGTTCCCACTTGCAAGAAGGCGGTGCGGTGGTCCTGAAACACGAGAATGAAGTTGGTGCGAGGAATGCGACTCACAGCGCCGATTCGAATCGCTTCCCTTCGGTCCGCGTCTTCGGCTGGACGATTGAAGTAGTGGCAATGCTGTTCGTGATCGTTCCGCACCGACGAATGTGTTTGTCGGATTCCGCACAAACTGCACGCGTATCCGTCGGGTTTTCGGTGCAGTTTTTCGTGTTGATCGCGAATCGTCTTGTTCGCAAAGCCCCGCCGGCCACAAATCGTGCAGGCGATCTGAAATTGACGAAGCATGTCGATAAAAATGGGTAAAAACCAATACGAGACGTCCGTTTGGGTAGACGACCTTTCTTCACAATGGCTTTCGATGCGGCCAAAGTCGCGTCCTCGCTAGTTTCTCCGTCGCGAACGGCAGCCGAAGGACACGCGTTTTGCTGGACCGTGACGAAGTTGATCAAGCGGGCCGATGGGTTGTGTCCGCGAGAACGACGACGTTTGTTCTCCAGCGGTTTATCTTCTTCCTCGCCGCTCTCCCCGTTCTCTTCGTCAGGCACATAGTCGTCGTCCTCGTCGTCCTCCGTCGAATAGCCCTTCATTTCGACCAGCTCACTTCTGCAATAATTAACTGTAAGCAAAGAAATGTAAAGAGCATGTGAACGCGCGATCATGTGAAACAGAAACGAACTGCACGGAATACTTGCCGCCTACGAACGCCAAAGAAAAAACTTGATTGTGTGAGTCAGAAAGCGGGAAAAAACAAGTAATGAGTCGCTCGCCGCACGCCGAGCCGTTCGCCTGCTGCTCGTCCTTGAGCCGCTCGGCGGGCGGCTCATTAATCACGCTGCCTCAGTCGGCGATAGCGCTTGCTCCTCCGCCTTGTCGTTCGACTCGTGGATTTTTCGCACGTCTGCTTTGCTTTTCTTCTTCTTGCTCGGATTTGTTTGACTATCGATCAGGCGATTGACCGTTCCTTGCCGAGAAGTGCATCTTTGAGACGAACAGGAGCGAGTGGAATTTGCACAAGGGAACAAGCCATGAGACATCGATTGAATGAGAGAGCAACATGGGCACAGAACAAGTCAAAGAACATTTGAACCGACTGCAATCTCCGAGTGGTCGCAAGTTTACCCGCGGAGCAGTCGGTCGGCTTTTCAGCGACGATGCCCGAGGTCTAGCGGCAGCAACAACGAGAAGAATGCAACTTGCTGAATAAAAAAGTGGAAAACAATTGATTTCTCGCGCTCCTTGCGGTCATCTGTGCCTCGAATTGCGGCCCTTTCTTTCATTCGCTCGCTCCCTTGCTCGCTGCTTTGCTCACCGCCTCACTCCAGCATTACTGCTGGTTCCTGCCGCCGAACCAATGGAGTTCCTCTACAAGCAGGGCACGAGCATCGTTCGGGATCTCCGCTCGTATTTGTCGGGCGCATCGACTCAAACGAACCGTTCGCTGATCGAACCGCCAGAAGGAGGAAAGTTCGATGGCTGTTGGGGCATTCCGACTGGAGTTTGTTTGCTTGTTGATTTCCCTTAAAAATATTATTAAAGGAAGCCGGCCATGGAGCGGTGATGTCAAAATGCGGGCGTTTCGTGTACCACTTTCGAGATTTGGAGCGATTCTTTGTGTTCGACACAAAATTCAACATTCCGCTGTAGGTGCCTACCGCTTTACTCAATGTTTTCTGTCGTTTCAGACATGTGAAGTTATTCTTTACCGAAGAAGAAGATGGACAGAAGGATCGATTCGAAGGCTACAGCGTTTACGACGAGAACACGCTGATCGGCGTCGTTCGCCACGAGCGGACGGTGGACGGCGCGCTGCACTGCGATTGGAGCTTTTCGCTGATTTCCGTCGACTTTGCGAACAAATCGGCACATGCGCGACGCGTTTTGCTGTTGCCCGACGCCAAACCCGTCGTTTTGTTCCTCGAACAACGAAACGGCGAGCTGCAGCACTTCCGTTTCGACTGTTCGAGGGATCCCGCTCATTCGGAGGTGTTCTTCGCTTCTTTCGAAAACAGCGGCGAGCTTCAAGTCGATCGCAATCGTACGATCACTCTGCCGCCGAACCTGCTCGTACCGCACCTCGTCGGCGACGAAATCTACTCGTTGGTGTTGGGGGAAACTCGCAGACGCTTGGACTTAACGAAGATTTCCGTCCACTACGTTAAAAGCGGAACTTCCGTCGAGCAGTCGACGACCGGAACAAATTTCAGCGTTGCGGGAAGAGAGGTGAGTAACTGTTAGCGTATATGTTCGTGCATTCACTGAAGTGCATTTGGAATTTAAGTGCCATTTACTTGAATGGGAGCCGCTTTATCTAGCAGTAACTTTACAGATACTCATTTCCATTCTCTGCTAATGATCACAAACTTTTAAATAAGTGTTTAGGTGTTTGCCAAGAGCTTGCGTTCTTACAAGTGGACGAAACAGCGCCTTTACTTCGTTGCATTGCACAAAAGCCGTCCGCGGGAGGCGGTTTACTCGCTGAAGCCGCTGGAATGCTCGTTTTTTCTTCTTCCGTTCGACTTCGACCTTCCGAGTGGGGGTTTTTTCATCGACGAAGACGAGGGAATTCTGACCATGAATGTGAACACGGGCACACGATCTCGAATTCCCGCCTACACTCAACAGCCCGAAGTCTTCCGTTATTGTTGTCGGTGAGCGGGAAACACGGAGCAGATCGAAGGTTGCTTGTTTGCAGCAAACCGCACAGTCTCCGCCTACTCGCGTGGTTCGAAATCAAAGCGGAGAAGGCGGCCATGCTCGAAGCAACCGACTTGTTGCCCAAATCACTCGTCCACACGCCGCTTTTGTCCGGGCGTGAATTGCGAGCTCACGTTCAGCGCAACTGGGTTTGATTCAAGAACCTCCATGTGATCCCCGCTTTTGCGTGCAATAAACCGCTAACTGCTAGTGAAAAGCACGTCGTTAGTACTTGCTGAATGGTCTTTTAAACACATTCGAAACAAACAAGCGCAAAGCGACGCTTATTCGCAGAGGCGATGAGTCACAATTTCGCGGTGGACTCGATTTGGGCGGGACAATCGGCTTGGCGTTTTATGACACGCTGATCGCCACTCTTTGGGCCGCAATCCAGCTATTTTTATCCGTGTACTTGTGAAAGAAACAGCTGATTTTGGCTGCGAGTGGACGATCGCCTCACTGATGTTGAAGAGGTCCAACAGAAATCGCTCTCGCCGCCGCAAGGTTCGTTTCTTCGCTTAAATTTGAGTGAATATTGTATTTTGTTTAAGAACGCTAATGTGGGCAGCGAAAGCGACGAGGACTACCGGCCGAATCGGAGCAAACGACAGCGAAATTCGTCCGCCCACCATTCGAACCGACAACCGCAGCTGCTCGACGTGAAGCGAGAAGCGGAGAGCGACTCCGACTTTGAGCTGAACGAAGGGAACGAGTCGGAGGGGAATTCGCGCACTCCGCAGATCAACGAACGTTTCATCAGTTCTCATCGATTTCCCGACCTTCCGCCGAAAGGCAAGCGTGAAACGCCGCCATCCGAACTTTCGTCGAACTCAGTGAGTTGTTCTTTCTTGTTAACAGGAAATTCACCGCCTTTTTTTTCTAAAGATTCGCTGTCGTTGTTGTACTCATTGGTACGGCAACACGAGCCAGGCGCGGGATCACGAAGACGCGACTGTCGTCAAACGGACGATGCCGTACCAGTGCTCCTTTTGTTCGCAAAACTTCGCAAAGTGGAAGTTTCGGAAGGACCACGAACGTTGCCGCCACAATTACACGAGAAGCGGAGAAGAAGCGAAGGCGTTGGGAGCTGTTGAAGCGACAGCCGTGAGTTCATTCGATTGGTTTTGTGTATTTGCGGTGTGACTTCAGGAGATTTTGAAGGGAGTGTTTGTGGACACTCTGGACGCGGCGCGTGACGGTCTCGATCCCCGCAAATGGTCGGGCGTGCTCCGTTCGGTGGTCGTCAATCGATTCCAGCCGGTGAGCCCGAAGCTTTCCGTCACGCAATGATAGGATTGTCTTGCAGCCGCCCGTCGATCTGAGTGTTCGGCAGAATGCGAGCGGAAGTGCGAGCGGAAGTGCGGACGGCAGTCGGGCGTCTTCGAGCGGGATGTCGAGCGGAGCTTCTCGCCGTGTGCCTCGACCGACCGCTCGCAAGTCGGCTGGTCGTCGTTCGCCCGTTCTCCCGCCGATCAAGCGCAAAGACGACGAGAATCGGGAGCCGCCGGTGCTGGTGCGCGAAGTCGGGGGAGAGCCGCCTCAATTCGAAGAACCGGCGGAGCAGTCCGTCGTGGAGGCGGAGCTCAACGAACCGCCTCTCCCACCGCCTTCTCACAATCAGGTTTCGATCTTCGACGTCATGTGCGACCCGCCGTCGGTCATCTACTACAACCGGCAGGGGGTTCGTTCTCCTCAAACTCCGTCGATTAATTCAAAGCTCCAGACCCAAGCTAAGTTCGACGACATGCCGGCGGACATCTACGGCGATCACTCCACCGTCCAGTTCCTCTTCGTTCGCTCCAGGGAGGAGCAATGGTCGGAGGGACCCGCCGTGCAGATGTTCGCCCGCAAGATGCAGCCGATCGACGGTCAGCCCTCGAACATCCTCGTCTTCGGCCAGAAAAGTCCGTCGAACATCTCCGCGGACGGTCAGCGGAAGCCCTCCAACGCCCATCTCCTGGCGATCAGCCGGCTGCTTCGCGGCGCCCAGCTCTCGTCCGCCGACTTCCTCCGCGCTCTCGCCGCGTGGGTGCAGAAGTCGGGACTCTCGGCCGCTTTCTTCCTTTCGCCGAGCGAAGGTGAGTACCGCATTCGTCTCTTCACTTGCGAACGGAGTCGTTTTAGCCGGTCTGGAGCTCTCGTCGTTTGCGAACATTCGGATCGTCTGGTGATGCCTCACCCAAGAGAAGCGTTTCCGTCGATCAGAGACCGTCGGGTTGAGTATCTGAAGAATCTCTGTTGTCGTTTTCGTTAAACCTTTTATCTGTTGCTTGTTGACTAAAATTAAAATCCTGCTTGTTTTTCCATTTTCGCGATTGGAAGTGCACCTACCATCGCTCTCTAACGGCAAGCTGCGATCCTTCGAAATACACAAGAGAGACAATCGCGTCTTGCAACCGCTTTCGAATCGCACCGCTCCATCCCCGTCCACTCCCCCGCCGCGCTGCATACTTGAGAGTTTATTAGAAGCATTTGACAACAAACAAAACGAAACGAACAACAACGAACTGCAACAAATAATCGAAAGAAAGAAACAACAAATTCGGCAGCAATTCTCCCACTGCTCACTCCTCATCGATCTCCTCGATCTCGTCGTCCTCCACCTCCACGCTCTTCTTCGACTTGTTCCGCTGGCCCTTGTTCAGGTGCGGAAGGCCGAGGCGGAGCCGCTGGAGGGCCTTGCGCGGGTACGTTTGGAGCATCCGCTCGATCATCGTCTTGCCGCGCTCCTCATCCCCGAGGCGGCACTCGAGCTTCGCGAAGCGGGACGTGATCAGCAGGTCTGAAACACGACGAATCAAATGAATCAAAGCAACAAACAAGTGGCGGACTCACGCTGCTTCTTCTCGCTGGAATTCAACGCTCGCTGCAGCAACTCGCGCGCCTTGTCCGCTCGATCGGTCGCGTACAGGTGTTCGGCGTACGCGAACCACACCTCCGGCTCCTGATGGCGGAACTTCTTCACCATCGCCTCGTGCAGTTCGTCCAGCTCGTCCGCTCGTTGATGGTGGGCGAGGATCTTCAGCATTTGTTGGTGCATCCGCAACGAGTCCATCGCATTGGCCGCGCGCTGGAAGATCGGGCGCCAGCTGTCCGCATCGCCGAACATGATCTCCGCGTTCAGGTACGCCGTCCACACGTTGAAGCGCTCCGTTTCCTTGCGGCAGTTGACGGATTCGAGCGCCCGCTCGGCAATTCGGCGCGCTTCGGCGAGGTTCTCCTCCCGCAGGTAGTGCGTGATGTACCTGCAAAGGACAGCGAGCAATCAGCACACAATCCCGCATCTTCCCGTTGCTCACTTGATCCACAGGTCCGAGGAGTTGGGCGCCGCCGTCAGGAGTCGGTCGAAGTCGAGCGGGCTCTCCGGAATCGCGGCGGCGAGTCGCTTCTCGCGTTCGGCGATCTTGCGCTCGCGGACCAGCAGGTCTTCTTCTGCAACCAAGAGCAATCATTCCACTTCTTTCGCCGGGAACTCACCGTCCATCTCCTCGTCGCTCTCCTCCTTCACGCTCACGTCCTCCTCGGCTTCTTCGCCCTCCGTTTTGCCAACCTTCGACAGGCGCTCCATGGAGAACGGGCCGCAGGTGAAGTCGAAGCCGGGATCCGCCAGCTGCAACCACAACAATCAATCCAACGCTCTCTTCCGCTTTCAACTCACCACCGACTCGTCCGGCTTCACGTCCTCCTCCTCCGCGTCGTCCTCGTCCGTCTGCGCATCGGAGGCGCGCCGCTTTCGTCCGCCGGCCTTCTCGTGCACCTCGTCGACGTCTTCGGGCTCCTCCTTCACGATGCAGTCGCCCAACGCGACGGTGAGGTACTTGGCGCGTGCGGTGCGCGCCTGCGAGATCACCAACCCGCTGCGCTTCTCGCCGTTGTTGAACCGCAGGGCGAAGTCGTCGGCGGGGAGCTTGAGGTCCGCATCGTCGTTGGGTTCCTTCAATCCAATCAGATCAATTAAAAGCAAGAGAACCAGCGAGTACTCACCACCTTCGGGACGTAAACCTTGGGGATGTGCGCGGAGAACAGCGGGTTGACTTCGGCGTTCACGTACTTCTCGTTGCCGCCGTCCATTTTCGCCGCATCCCCGACGAAGACGTTGACGCGGTCTTCTCGCTCGAAGGCCGACTTGTAGTTGATCAACCGCAATTTCTTGTGCGGTTCGGCCATCTTCGCCGGCAGCATCGTGCACTCGACGAAGCGAGTTGTCTGCAACACGAGCATCAATTGATTCAATAGACTGCAATCAAAGGAACTCACCCCGCACCGCTTCAGAATCAACCGTTGGCCGTTGTCGGTGACCGAGTTGCGACTCCCCACACAGATGACCTTGACGTCGACGAATTTGTTCCGGTGGCGGTGCATGAACTCCGTCATCGGGGACTCGCCGTCCGCGCAGTCCGAGTGGTCGATCTCCGAGACGTGCAGGCGGCCTTCAAGACGGAAGGAATCAATCGATAGATGAACGAGTGGACGAACCGATGGTCCCGCCGTCGAGTCGAAGCTCGGCGGTCGTCCACTTGGACGTGTGCCCGTAGATCCACTGGCCGACCACGCGGGCGCGCAGCACTTGGAACGGTTTGGCGGGGCGCTTCACGGGCATCACCTGCAAACCACCACAGCGATGAACTCGAACATGAGTAGCCGGAACTCACGAGCTCCTCGTCGACCTCCTTCTGCTCCGCCTTCTTCGCTTCGGCGGCCTCCTGATCGCGCTGCTGCTTTCGCTCCTCGCGCTTCCGCTGCTTCGGGTCGAGCGGCTTCTCCTGCTTCGTCTTCTGCTGCGTGGAGATGAGGATGGAGCGGTCGAGGGCATGGTAGCCGACCACTCGACACTTGTGCGTGCTGCCGAGCTCGAACTTCGTGACTGCAAGCGGCCGAATTCCCTCCGAATCAATGGAGAACTCACTCTCGTTCTCGTAGTCGTCCACGTACGCACGGAGCGCCTTGGCGGTGATCATCGGCGGCTTCTCGTCGTCGGTGCCCAACACGAAGTACACGTTGCCGATCTTGTCGATGTCGTAGACGGTGCACTCGACCGTTTTGCCCGGTCGGTACTCCTGCAACACGAAGCTATTGATTTCAGGCTCCATTGATCGAAACGAACCTCCGGCAGCGCGCGCTTCTCCGGCTTGCTGACGGCGACGACGTCCGGGTGTGCGGAGACGACGAACAGCGGCGAGTTCGGCAGCGTGCAGACGACCACGACGCGAATCGCCCGCGCGAAGCGCTCCGGGTGGAGGCGGAGGCGGGGCGGCAGGGCGGACTTGTGGATGAAGACCTTCTTCTCTGCAATCATCGATCGGAATCAATGCAATGGATCCCCGAAGCTCACCGTTGTCCGCCTTGACGAACACGCCCGAACGGACGCTCTTGTCCGGCTCCACGCTGATCACCGTGCCGGGCATCAGGTCGCCGAGAACGAGCTGCTCGTCGTGGTACACGTCCACTTCGGCGTAGGCGGACAGGTCGAGCACCCGCTGGGCGCCGGCGGAGGTCTTGCGCACGCGGAACATCAGCACCTGGCCGACGCGCAGCCGCTCCAGCGCCCACGCGGGCGGCAGGTCTTCGCGCTTCACGAAGCCCTTCATTTTGCTGCCCGTCCCGACGTCGATGACCGCTCCTGAAGCTCGAATTAAACAATGGAATGCGGGGAACGACGAACCTTTGTCCTCGATGCTCACGACGGCGCCGTTGATCACGAGTCCGTTCTTGTAGGCCGCCGGAACGAGATGCGCGTTCAGAGCGGACGGATCGATCGTGACCACCGGGTTTTCATCTACAGCATCGAATTCATTAGAGGAAAGAAGGAGGAACGAACCTCGAGACTTGGCCGGTTTGATCACGCGGAAGGCGAGCGCCTGCCCCACGGTGAAGATCTCGTCGAGGGCGGTCTGGCCGAGGTTCTGCCCGAACGCGTGGCTCACGTGCAGCGCGCCCAGTTTCAGCTGAATCCCGTGCGCCGTCTCGAGAATCACCTCCGTTTCTTCGATCTAAATCGCCGGAATTAAACGAGAATTCATTAAATTCCTCGCCTTCTTCACGAACGCCAACCCTCGAACGTCGGTCGTCAACAGATCCCGGGTGACGACCTTCGTGAACACCTCGTTGTACTCGTCGTCCAGCCGCTTCTTCTTTTCGATCTAAAGGGAAGGATTGGGAGGAAGAAATTCGAGGGAGAACGCACGTGTTCGGCTTGCGGCGCCTTCGCCCGGCGCTTCACCGGCGGGCGGGCCGGTCGGTCGTCCGCGAGCGTGCCGCCGCGCGGGAAGTCGATCTCGATTTCGGGCATCTCCGCCGAATTACCGCAGATTTCTCGATGAAAAGCGGTCGGAATTTTGCGTCTGGGCGAGCGGAACGCGAAGAGCAAGCGGCGGCCTCAACTGGTGTGTCGGCGAAGTATCTTGGATGGATTCGGCGGGCAGTAAGCGGAGTGTCCGACTGTTGTTTACCGTACGCTTTGTTCCGCCCTGCAACTCTTGTTAGATTCCTTTAGCGTTTAATGTTTTGTGTTGGCGACCGCCTGCTTATTGCTGTTGCCGTTGAATACAGCCCTTAAAGGTCGTCAAAACACATGACCGCCCCGTCGTCTTGTTGTTGCTTTCCAAGCAGTCGCTGGCCGGCCAAATGAATCAAGGCGATTAGACGCTAATTTGTTTCCATCTGTTGTCCGTCTATCAGTTGGCCGCTCCCTCAATTGTTTACAATGGATTCATCGAAGATCGTTCGCTCACTCACTCACAACTCGTCTGTCTTCTCAACAGCCGCCTAATCAACGCGCCGCTACGGAAAATCAGGACGCGAAGAAGCGGAAATTCGATTTCGGGACGATCCGCCGGCTTCTGCGAACAAAACGCGCGAGAAGGGAGCGCCGAATGACGCTTTTGATTTACGAAACACGCAGGAGAACAAGCGGGACGGAGGCGGGAGGTTGTTTGAGGAGCGCATTACGACGCCGCGAGCGCCCGAACCGTGCGGCCGGCGACGCTCGACGGCATCCGCGGGGCTTCTGTCCGCCCGCCGTGAACGCGGGAGCAAATTCGAGCGCCCGGTTTATTCGGAGGGCTCGCAGTCAAGGGTGAGTCAATCGATCGTTTGATCGCTCGCCCGCTCGTTCTCGTGCTCGACGGCGTTGCTCACCATCAGCCGCTTCCGTTTCGTGGACGTGAACGTGAATAAACGCGACGATTATTTCTCCGAACAAAAACGAGGACGACGCGACGCGACGATCGCGGGGCTTCCGGCCGCGTCCGTCGCTCGGAGGGCTCGGCGAGCTTGCGGGAGCTCGCAGAAGCGAAAGCGGAGGTCCGCGACGAGGGCGAGCGCTCGAACGAACGGGACGCCGAACGGGAGGACGATGATTCCGAAAAAAAAACACCGCTCCCTTTTGCGTTCCCGCACGCGGCCCTCGTTTTTGATTTCGATAACGCGCTCCCGCTCGCGATCAGCGCGCGTTTCGCCCTTTTGCTGTTCTACGGGCGCTATCGCGGCTGTTCGCCAAGCGGGAGCGAACGGGGCGCCGCATTTTGATTTGCTGGCGCTCGTTTCGCTTTTGATTGGGGAACTCATTTCTTTTTGATGATTGATGGGGCAATTGATCGTGTGGAGGGCGCACTCTTGATCAACGAAGACGGCGCGGTTCCAACCGCTGATCGCCGCGTCGCCGCCGCCGCCGCGCGTCGATCGTGGAAAGCGGCGAGGAAGCGATTGGTTGCGCGAAGACGCGAGTTTTTTCTTCGCTCCAGCAGTGCCGTTCGCTTCCCGCACTGCCGCTCGGCGCCCCGCCACTCGGCGCTTCCTTTTTCGGTGATCGCCGCGTTTGGGCGTGTCGCCATCGAGTTCGTGAGCAACCGCGACCGGGCGAGTGGGGCGTGTTTCCGCGCTCACTCGTTTGTTCGGTCGCCGTAGATCACGATTTTCCGGCATTCGCGGCGCTGCGGCGCCGATCGCTTTTGGGATTGCGGCGGTGAACGCGCGTTGGATTCGACAACGAAGATCGAGCGTTCGTCTCTCGGAATCGTTCGTTTTCTCCCCAAAAGCCCACGCGAACAGGAGACGATCAATTCATTCCGAACGCGTCGAGCATCGGGAGAGTTTCTCACCGCCTCCCCCCATTCACCCGCTTTTGAAAGCAAAGCGGAAGTTCCCGAACTCGTCGCCGCCGCCCCGCCCGCTTTTTGATCGACGAACTCCCGAATGTGAAATGCGGCGGGAAGGTCGCCGCCGTCATTCGTGAACCCCACCGCGCGATCGTCGACTGCGCAACGCAAAGAAGAGATTAGAGCCCGCGCGAGAGTTCGTCGTGTTTTCTCACGAATTTCCAACGTCTCTGCTTGCTTGCGCAATCGACTACGGAATTGCTTTCGTTCGGTGCTCGTGAGAAGTTTATTCGAGTAAATGGCTTCTTGTTTACTTTCTCCTTACCGTTTTATCAAACGTTCGTTTCGTTGTTGATGATTTCAAACCTTGTAGGTTTCTTTTGTGGCTCTTCCCACGTGCTCTTGCTTCGATCAGGGCAGTTTATTCCGAGGAAAGTTCGTGCTTACGTCCTCTTTCCACGCGATCGACTTGCTTCCGTGTTGTTGTCGACCTTGTAGCTCGCTGACGTTCACGCGTCACGCGTTTCTGCTTCAATGGTCGAAGTTTATTCCAAGAAAGTGCTTGTTTATTCGTCATTGCTAATTGATCGCCTCGCTTGTTGTTAGTGACCTCGAGCTCCTCGCTATTTACTTCCATTCGCGCGTGGCCTGCTTTATTCGAGAACTACTGAATAGTCATAGCAATGTTCGGGACGCAACACTTGCGGTACAGAATGCAGAACTCGTCGCCGAATGAGATTTGCCGGGACAAAGGAACGCCAACATTTTCTTTGTGTTCCACTTCACCGCGCCTTCCTTGCTCGTCATATTCGCCGCGCCTTCTGCTCCTGATTGCCGCCTTTCGCTGCGCGTCCGCGAATCCACCGCAAAATCCGTTCGCATCATCGCCGCCCGCCCGTTCGTTTTCACGCTTCTTTGCGCATTCGTCCGCCCTTCCCGCGAGCTCCTTCGGCTCCTTCGACTTCGTTTGGTGGCCCCCTTGTGCAGCCGGCGAACAGCTGGAAATGAGGGCGGGCGCGGCCAAACGAAGCGCCGAACAAAACGAAGCGAAACGAAATGAAGTTGGGCGCCCTCGGCTCGGCTCGGGTTTCTGGCCGTCGACCACGGGGCCGAGCAGGTGGTTTTCGAATCGTGTTGCTTGCGCTCGTTTCCGCGACCTCCAGCGCCGTCGATTGCGGGCCCCGACGAAGGAAGGGCGCGCGGAGGAAGGAACGGCGCGCATTTCATTCGCGTGTTGACTTCCTTCCGCTCTCATCTTTTGGTGCAAGGGTGTGGACGGACGGGCGGCGTGTGAGGGTGGGCGCAATTAGCTGAAGACGACGAACCCCTCTTGGCCGGACGGCCGCCTTCACTTTTAACTTGACCTTTGGGTTTCGGCGCCCGTCGAAGAGCGCGCGGGAGAAATGTCGTCCGGAACTTCTTTTCGTGAAGAAACCCCGCGACCGTCGGCGAAGACCAAAAGGCGATCGAGCTCGCGGCGGCCGGCGCACCGAAACTCCAATTCCCCGTTTTTTCCAGCGGTCAGTCGACGGCCCCGCGATTCGATTACTTTCGTTCCGCATTGCGTGAAATTCGATTTGGATCGACGGGCACCGTTTGGTGTCGTCCGCGCAACGCCGCGAACTTCCCGAATCGAATCGTCGGCCAAAAATTACCGTTTTTCGCGCCAACCGCAACCGTTGACCGCGGCGACGAGCGCGCCGACCGCGCGGCAGCGCGAAGCCCAAAAGTCGCTCGCACTTCTTACGCGCCCATTTTTCGTCACGCAAATCAAATTTTCTCGAGTCTCGCCGGTCGGCCGTTCGTCCAACCGAAAACCGCGGGGCCGGAACGGGTGGCGTCTGCGGCGGCCGAAACTTCTCCGCAAGAGAAGACGCGCACGTCGAGACGAGGCGGCGACGGCGGCGGAAGACGTGAGTTTCGCGTTGACCACGCGGAAAGAGAGGAAGGAAGGAGGAAGCGTGGAGGAAACCGCCCCTTTTTTGCCGTCTTCTTCCTTCCGCCTTTGTTTCGGCCGCCGCCCACAAGTCGCCGCCGCTGTCCGTCGCCCGTTGCGCCGTCCGTTGCGCGGTGCGGCGCAAGCCGTCGGCTGAAATTTCAATCGGCGCGCGTCGGTCGGCCGTCGCTGAAAAGACGAGCGGAAAGGCGGTTCAGATTCCTTCCCTGTGCCGTTCTGTTCTGCCTGAAGTCAAAGCCGGAGCTGAAAGCGACCTTTCGGTTCGCTCTGTTCGCTCTATTTCCTTCCTCTCTACTCCGACTGCATTGTTGATGTAGATCCGAACACAACGCACGAGAACGCTCTTTCACTTGTTCCTCGTGCCCCTGTGTCCTCGTGCTTTCGTGCTTCACTGTTCATTACCCTCTCTCTATTTCCACTGACCTTTCGCTACAAATCAAAGAACCGTTGGACCGCCGGAACGAAGCACCAAAAGGTCAAACGGCTCGCGGGCTTCTCGTCGATAAGCTTAAGCCGATTAGTGCGCTGCAAACGAGGCGGCGTGTTTCGCAACCCTGCACGCTCGAGAGTTCGAACGAGCGAACCGGAAGCGAACAATCGGCCGCGTGATTCATTGCTCCGGCCGATTGACCGCTGAGTACTCCCTTTCACTCCTCTTCTCTCCTCTTCAATGGGGCCAATCGAGCAGTGATCAAATCAAATCGAATGGAGTGCGAATGCGGCCGACCATTCTCATTAATCTTCCGGCCGACCTGCTCGCCGATCGACCGCCAATTGTGCCCCGATTTTCGGTGTCCGAATGGCCGCCGAATCTCCGGACAACCTGAACAAACACCCGCCATTCGTTTCGTCCTTTCCGTTAGCTCGCTTACTTCCGTTCACTTGCTAACTTCAAATTTAACGGATTTATTCGTTTGTTCTTCCGTTCGCTCGCTCGGTTACTCGATTTCTGCTGGAATTAGTGCTGCATTCTACTTTTCGTTACCTTGCTCATTTTCTTCTGCTTCTTTTCAACTTTCCTTCAACAATCGCTCGTCTCTTCGGTGAATCCCGTTCTCAGAACGACAATTCGTTTGTTCTTTTGCACACGCCGCCTCGTCATTTCAACAAAGCGGCCCCGCCGTTCTTCTTGGCAACGCGCGAACGTCGCTTCAATGAGAGCGGCGGAGAAGAAAGAAGCGACCGCCCCCCTTCGGCCTCCTCGTTCGACCGTCGGGCCGGCCGTCCCGGCCGTTTGCAGACCGAAAATTAAGCCGGCGAAGCCGAGCGCTCGAAAATTCGGCCGGCCGCTTCCACCGGCAACCGTTCGGCCCACCGGTCGACCGGTGGATTTCGAAGTTCGGCGGCTTCCGGGTTGTTTGGGCGGCCACCGCGGATCGGCGCGTGCGGCACGACGGGCGCAATTGAGCGTGTGGGCGGACGGCCCACCGGTGGCGACGATTTTCCGCTCGAACGCCTCCGGTCGGCTCCGGCGGCGGCAACGGCGGATTGCGGCGAGCGGAGCGCCGAGCGGAGCGGAAGCCGGCGGCCATTCACTCCGCTCGTTTCCTCCGGTTCTCCTGTGTTGTTGACGAGTGACGAGTTTTCACCTGCCGGTTGCCGTTCCCTCCTCTCTTTACGGTAGACACTCGATTCGATTCGAATTCGTGGACGTGGACGTGCATTTCTCCTTACTTCTCCCTTCTCTTTTCTCTTTCCACTCAATGCAGCCAAGACCCCTCCGTTGACCGTTGATTAGCCGCGATCTTCGGCCCGCAACCACAAAGACGAAGACGAGCGATTGCCGACGGTCGGGAGGACGAGCAGACGAACGGAAGGGATTCTTCTCCCGCTCGCTCGACTGTTTGATGGACGGAAGTCATGAGGGCATTCGACCTCTTCGTTTCGCTCTGCTCGGCGGGTTTATTTTCGCGGATTTCGCGCCCGTCGCGCCGAGCCGACCGACCGGCAGATTTCGTCTTCCGCCTTCGCTCCGCGCCCGCCCGCCTGCTCGTCGCGTCGCGTCATCCACTCGACTTTGCGGACTCTTTCGCGTGTGTTCGGGTCATTCCTTTCGTTGTTGCCTTTTGGGCGTGATTTGTGGCCTTTGCAGCGTGATTTACTGCACAGATGAATGCAATCCAGTTGACACTCGCTTCTTTTCAGCACTCCTCCGTTCACTCGCTCGAATCCTCGACCATTCCGCGGCTCTACGCGTAATGCTTTCACCCATCTGTTGAAAGGAGAAGTGAGCCCTTCATTCAACTCAACGGAGAATCCCCAGCAAGCGCCCAGCGGATGCCCGCATCGACCGTCGTGATTCAAACGAACGGCGGCGCCTTGACGGCGAGCGGCGGCGGGCTGAAGTCGCGGCTGCACCACCGGTCGCCGCACGGCCACCACGCGAATGGCGGCGGCTTGCGGCCCGCCCACTCGCGTTTGGCGCACAGCTCGCCCAGCGGGACGACGCAAATCGCGGTGACCTCCGCGCGCATTCCGCCGTCTTCGGCTCGTGTGTTGCGGATCGAGAACGTGAGTTCACTTTTCTTTTGTTGTTTTGAATGAGCAAGAGAGGATGTGAACTTTGTATCGCTGTTTACCCAGAATAGTCGAGTGGCATTTGCAAATGACTTACCGGGCAATCTTCTGGTAATGTCACTTGGCAAACAAAACTCCCACGAAACAAGCTCAAATCACACTGTTGTTCTGAAGCGTTCTTTCCAATTGAACACTCGCCTTCTTCCCTTCATTCTTTCATGTTTCAGTTCCTGGACCAACCCACGGGACGATGTGTCGACCTGGGCATCTCGGACGACGAGCTCGTGTTCTTTGCGCGCAATTCCGAAGAGAAGGTCAGCCTGTCTTTTCTTCTCACTCACTCCGTTCTTTCGTTGCAGAACCCAACGGTCGAGACGATCTTCCTCGATGAGATCGTGGACGTGTTCATCGGCCATCAGACGGACGCGAAGCCGAAAACCGACGGCCAAATCAAGCGGATGGCGTTGGATTCGTTCGCCACCGCTTCGTGCGTCCTCGTCGACTGCATCGTGAGCGTCGAGTACGGCGACTACATGCGACCGCAATCGTTCGTCTTCCTGACGAAAGTCGTCGAAGATGCGAAGTTGTGGTGCGAGGAGCTGCGCAAATTCGCGTTGCGGCAGCACCAGACGCCGCAGGACGTTTTTTACTACTGGCGCCGCATTTTCTCGAAGCTGCGGTGCACCCTCCGGTCGGACGAAACGTTGACCGTTGATCAGTACGTTCAATCCATCTATTTAGTTAATATTTACCTTCTTGTAGTGTCCTGGACGCGGTGATGCAACCCTGCAGTCGGCACCGCGAAGATCGAAAGGCCGCCGAAAAGCAGATCCTTCGGCAGTTGCCCGTCTTCAAGGACAAGGTTTTTATACAATTATTTCATCGTTTAACGCAGGAGAGTTGTAGAAGAAATGCACGCCCTCGCTGCTCCGAGATCCCGAGTTTCTCCTCCGGTTGTACCGCGCGATCGCCGGCCGCAACGAAATCGACGAAATCTTCGCCAAGGAGTTCGTTTCGCCAGTCGATCGCTTCTCATTTCGTTTCTTTAGATTCAACGGCGCGAATTCGGTGACCGTCGGGCAGTTCCGCGAGTTCCTGAACAAGGAGCATCGGGACAAACGCCTCAACGAAATCATCTACCCGCCGCTGACGGAAGAGGCGGCCGCTCGGGTGTTGCGCACGAGTCGCATTGGCTCAGGTTCGTTCCAAGCCTGTCCGCGACAAAGTCCCATTCACGGGCCTGTGGAGGATGTTTGGTCCGCCGTTTGTTCGCTTCTGTCTTTTGAGTCGAGTATTCAAAGTCGCCTCTTTCTGTGCTTGGCTATTCGATCCGTCCTATGCTTCACGTCTTGCTGAGAACTTATGCAAAACTTCACGCACAGCTCATCAAATTCAATCAACTCCCGTCTTGTTCTCATCGATCTAATAGCAGACATCCTTACTCATTCCTCTTGTTTAGACGACGGTCTCGGTAAAGACGGCTTCCTTCGCTTCCTCCTCTCCGAACACAACTCGCCCGTTCGCTCCGAGTGCTTCGAGCTGAAGGAAGAGCAGATGAACAAGCCGCTCTCCTACTACTTCATTTCATCGTTAGTTCCCTCCATTTCTCTCGTGAATAATCGATGCTTTCGTTTTAGTTCGCACAACACGTACCTGGTGGGGCGGCAAATGAAGAGCCGCTCGTCCGTCCAAATGTACCGTTTTGCCCTGCTGTCCGGCGTTCGATCCGTGGAATTGGGTACGTAAACAATTGATTGAGGGGTTATCGGGGTGGAAGAAGAGAGAAGTTGGGAATGGAGACTGAGTCTAAATTGATTGCGTCATGGCAGAGTGGAAAAGGAAGGAGATTGCAACAAAGATCTCTCGTCCTGGTCTCTGCACTATGGGGGATTTCATTAAAGAAATGAGCATGTCTACGATCAGTAACTACTTTTCCACTCCTTCACCGCACCTGCTCTCGCAATCAATTGCCCGTTGCAGACTGCTGGGACGGGCCGAACAACGAGCCGATCATCACGCACGGCCCGCAAGCGATCTGTTTCTGCACCACAATTTTGTTTCGGGACGTGATCACGGCGATTGCGGAGACGGCGTTCGCCACCTCCGAATATCCGGTGATCCTCTCGTTCGAGAACCACTGCTCGCAGAAGCAGCAGATCAAGATGGCGCGCTACTGCAAGGAGATTCTCGGCGATCTGCTCCTGAAGGAGACACTCGACGACTATCCCGTGGGTTCCTCTCCAATCTACTCGCTTTTATCTCGGCCTTTAGATCAAAGCGGGCGTCAACCTGCCCTCGCCGAACGTCCTCAAACGAAAGATTCTCATCAAGAACAAGGTGGAGAAGCGGATCGATGCGGGCAGTCAGGACAAGACGACGCGCCTCATCGACAAGCAGACGTCGCTGGACTCCACCGGCGGCGAGGAGGACGCGAACGATCGGTCGATCACGAAGATTTTCGTCGGCGAAACGGAGGAGCCGGAGCAGCCGTTCGGCACTCCGAACGGATTGCAGAAAATTCACGAAGAGAGCGTAAGTTTCGCTACGGAGTCCTTGTATCAATTTCTTTCTTTCTTCGTTCCTTTGTCTTGCTGCTGTCATCTTGAGTTGTGCTTCTGTACTCTTCGTTCCGTTCAATGTGTTTCCTCCTCTTCCCACCGCTCACTCGGTGCCTTCAGAACCAAACCCTTGTGACGGAGCTGAGCGAACTGGTCACGTACATGCGAGCGATGGGGCGCTTCACGTCGTTCGTCGATTGCGACAGTCCGTTCTCTCCATCATCCTTCAATTCATTCTTCTGTTTAGATCGAGGGATCAGTGCCGAGTTGTACTCGATGAACGAGACGAAAGCGATCGATCTGTTGAAGACGCAAGCGCAGGAGTTCGTCAAACACAACCGACGGCAAATCACTCGCGTCTATCCGAAAGTGAGCTCTTCGTTTCGATTCTACCGTTCAATTCGTGATGCAGGGCTCGCGGGTCGACTCCTCGAATTTTATGCCGTTGATCTTCTGGAACGCCTCCGTCCAAATGGCCGCCATCAATCTGCAGGTACGAGCGAGAGTTGTTCGATTCTGTCGTTGAAAGCTACTTTATTGACTAATTAGTTAACTAGTCAACATACTCGTTACTCTACTGCTTTGTGCTTACTGATGCGTTCTGTTCTTCAGACCCCCGATCTCCCCAACCAACTCCATTACGCGTTCTTCGAGCGCAATGCCCGCTCCGGCTACATCTTGAAGGTTCCTTCCAATGCAATCCTTCTGTGCGTACTCCTTTGTTGCAGCCGAGCTGTATGCGAAAGCCGGACACCAGCCGCTTCGACCCGTTCGAGTTGGACCGCATCAACGGCGAGATTCCGGCGACGTTGAGCGTGAACGTGATCTCCGGCCAGCTGCTGCCGCTGCTTTCGGACAAGCGAGTCGGCGTTTACATTGAGATGTTCGTTCTTTTCTTTCTTCCCTCTATTGATTGATTGTTTGCAGGGATCTCTACGGCCTGCCCGGTGATTGCCACAAGAAGATGTTCCGCACGCGAACGACTCTCTCGAACGGACTGAACACGACCTTCACCGATGCGAAGTTCACACTCGACAAGGTGCCTCTCATCACTCCTATTTCTTTAATTCTCCTCGTAGATCATCCTCCCGGCGATGGCGTTCGTTCGCTTCGGCGTCTACGAGGAGAACGGCCGCCTGATCGGCCAGCGCATCCTCCCGATTTCGCACATCCAACCGGGCTATCGGCACATCGTCCTGCGCAACTCGTACAGCCGCCCGTTGGGTCCGGCGACGTTGTTCGTGAAGATCGACGTGCAGGATTACGTCAGCGAGAACTACCGGGATTTCGTCAAAGACCTACAGAATCCGATCGAGGCAGTTTCGAGGGTAAGTTTTGTAATTGGCTGGGGATGAGCAAACGCCGTGGAAGCTCCATGGTCTAGTGGTAAAGCGGAAGGAAATAGCTGGCAATCCTTTGAGTTAGCCACTAGACTACGCCGTTCACAAGCTTCGCGTTTGCTCGAGCAGCTCCCGCTCTAAATCTCAACAATCCAACATTTCGCTGCAGGTCTCGCTGATGGAAACCGCGCTGGAGAATCCCGGCCAGTTCGTGAGTCAAGAGGAGCAACACCAGCGACTGCTCGAGGCGTTGGAGAGTGCGGGCGAGGGGAAGAACCGCTCCATCGATCAATCCTCGCTGAAGGGCTCCGTCGACGACGTTCGGCTCGAAAGCCACAAGAATTCGCTCGCCGAAGCGCAACCCGCAATCGAGAGTTTGCGCCAACAGATCAGCTTCGACAAGGTTCGAATTGCAAGAGGAGTGCCCAATGCTATTGGTTTAGGGAAGCCTATGCGGTGTGGACTCGCCGAAAGGCCAAACGCCGCCGGTCTCCGACTCGAAGCGCGCGATGGAGCGGAAGTACACCGTCCTTTCGGATTTCGGTTCGTTCCCCGCAATTCCGCAAAGAATTCCACTGCGCCATCGATTCCAGTCGCGAATCGCTCCTCTTTCTACCTGGAGAAGATCGACGTTTCGCTCCCGTCGCTGAGCGAACTGGAGGACGGGCAGAAGATGGCCAAACTGTGCAAACAGTTCGCAAAGAAGCATCCCGGACTGCTCGAGTTGATCGAAGCGAAGGCGCCGGTCGAGTACCGCGGACAGGAGCCCGAGAAGCAGGCACTCCACGCCCTTCAAAAGCACATCAAGGAGGTTCGTTCCTGTTGTTGGGTTGCTGCTAAAGTTCTGTGGCGAAAGGGGAGAAGACGGGACTAAATAATTTGGCTGTCTGCTAGCTGTCTAGCAGAGCTTTCTCACCGATCTTGTTCGATTTTCTCTGCAGTTGCGCAAAAAATTAGCCGCAGTCCACAGCTCGCCGCTTACTCATCGCTCCTGCTTCTTCAGAGACACGAAGTCCTCACCGCCGTGATCGAATCCCACCGCAAGCGAATGTTGAAGCGAATCGAGATGGCTTTCCAGAGGTCCGTTCCACCCGCTCTCCTCCTCATTCCCTCGATTGCAGCGAAACAAAGCAGCTCCAAAAGCTGAACGCCAAGAGTCGCCTCGAAGAGTTGAATTCGATCACGAAGAAGGCGAACCCCGCAGAGTACAAGCGCCTGAGCGACAAGTACGTCCGGCGGGGCGTCGAGGAGAACCGCAAGCTGCAGCTGTTTTGCACCAAGAAAATGGAGGAGCTGAACGAGTCGGTGAATCGGCTCAAGTCCGACCTTTCGATGCGGAACGAGGAGGTGAGCAGACGAGGGACCAGTCGCTTAATTCGTTCGTTCTTTCAGCTGCTGGCCAAGAGCGCGAAGATCTTCCGCAATGTCACTTGAAAGTGATCGCTTTCCTTCCCCTATTTCTATTCGTTGGTTGTTGTCTGTTCCAATTCAAGCCGGTAGTCGCAATCTCATCCATTCATTCCACTTCCCTCTTTCCTTTCCTTCGTTCTACCCAGTCGTTTGTTTCACTCGTTCTACGGTCCATCCCTTCTTTCCCATTCGTTCGTCCGCATTTGCCCGCACTTAATCCCCATCGGAATCGATCGTGATTTGTTTGTTGTACAGCGAGCCAGCGAGCGAGATCAAGAGTAAACCGCATCGGATGTCAACCTCAACTTCAGTAGAAGACCGAAAGGAATGGCCGCTCATTAGCCGCGCCCGCTGATTGACCTCAAAGAAAGCAGCGGAAAGCGGAAAGTTGCTTTGAGTTCGGCCGGTGCCGCGAAAGGCGAGTGCGGGAGTTCGGCGACTCAAAGCCGCCGCGCCGCTGTTTGCTCCCGAGCGATCGCATCGCAATCGGATCCCCCGCTCGAACCAAAGAGATGAGCGGCGATTTTCGCGCACTTCCTTTCGTTCACTCACAAAAGATTACTCGGTAATCAATTGCTACAAATGAGTGGACAAAGAGAACAGCGAGAGATGGCCGTGCAGTCGGTTACAACTGCGAACTGCTCGCTCCTCATGTTCGCCGATCGATCGACAGCAGCAGCAAGAAAGGCGAGGATGCAATCCAATGGAATCCAGGAACAAAGGACAACGAGGAAGATAAGAAAGCGAGCGAGCAACCGACCGTACCCCCGCACAAGCAACGGATCGGCGGACTAAAATTCGAGCGAAATTGTCGGAAGTCGCGACGGTGGCCGCCGATCGGCGGGCGCGCGACGAGTGAGCGGCGGAGCGGCCGGGCGGCCGATCGGGCGGGATTGTTTGCGGGCCTCTTGAGGTGCGGCCGCTCCTCCCGTGGGCTTCGTGCAGCACGCGGGGGATCTGCCGCGACCGGTCGGGCGGCCGAAATTGTGGCAATCGGCGCGGGATCTTCGGTGGGCCGCAACGCAATTTTCGTTCATAAGCTCCGCCTCGACCGTCTCGCCTTGTCTTTCGGTCTGCCGGTCGTTCTTCTCCCGGCCGCTCCCTCCCTCCCCGCACTTCAGTTCGGTCCGCTCCGGTCGGCAGGCAGTCGGCTTTCGCGAATCTCCGCCGGTCGAGTCGCTTCGCTCTTCAGTGGAGTGCCGTTTGAAGTCCCCCCTCTTCTTCTAATCACTCACTCCCGCTCCTCCTGCAGCTCTTGGCCGCCGCCATCGAGACGAGCCGCCCGCCGAGATCATCTCACTCGACCATAATTGCCGCCCGCCGAGAGCACGTACTTGCGGCCTCGAAAGGCCAACTTGTTGAAGACGAGGAGCGGGCATCAGAGGAGAGCGGGCGGCAAGTGGAGAGCCAACGGCGAACGCGTCCACCACTCCAATCGGCAGCCGTCGCCGCCACTTCGATTCGCACTTAATTTCGAGCAGCCAACTCGAGTGGTGCAATCAAATCGAGTGCGGCGAGTTCAACCGAACGTAAGTGATCGCCCGCCGGCCCTGCCGAGCGGCCGGCCGACCGACCGATTGGCGCGCAGTTGAGGCGGCAGTCGAGGCGGCTTCGGTCGGCCGGTCGGTCGATCCTTCCGATCAATCCGCAAAACGATGGAACGCTTCAGCCGCCCGCTCGTCGATGCTGAACGCCGCCATGAACGCCGCCTTTGCGAACGCGATGGCCGCGGCGGCGAACGGCGGCGTCTCGTCTGCTGCCATTGGTACGGGCGGTGACAGCAAGTGAGTTCTCTTCTTTTGATCATGTGTTCGTCTGCTCGTTTTCGCTTCAACACAAGCTTTGACTTCTCGCTTTGATCAATCACTGTGCAGTGAAGCAGAAGCAGCCTGTTGGACCTGCGGCTTGTGTTAGAACGAGCACAGTGGCCGTCTTCATCGACTTTATCCATTCTCTACTCATCTCTTTTCTTTTAGTGCTGATGTCAAATCGAACGAGAACGAGGAGCCGCTCGCCGGCGCCGACTCGTCGGCCGTCTTGTACCCGCCGCAGAACTCGTGGGCCGACCACTTGCCTCTTCTTGGCGGTAAGGAAGATTTGCATTCGAGCGGACGGGGTGTTGAGTTGCGCGCACTTGTTTTCGGCCGCCGCTTATTACCGTACCGTAATTCAATTAGCCGAAATCGCGTGTCGTCCGCTCGGCGAGCCGACCGATCGGCAGCGCGCGGCCGGAGCGGCCGCCGTTTTGTTTGCGCTGCGGGACGAGCGGCGGGCGGCGGAAATCTTGCGCGCGGCGCTGTCACGCCACACCTTTTGGCCAAACAAACGGCGAGCGAGCAATCGAAGCGAGGCGGGCGGAAGCGATCGACTCGCAAATCGGAGGTCAAACGATTGGCAACAAGCGAGTGGATCGGGGCGGGCGGGGGAGCGCTGGGATAAGCCGCGGGATCGGCGGGGTCATTGCGGGGCATCCGCGTACTCCTTCCACTCCTAAACATCTGATTCAATAATTTAATGCGCCCACAACTCATTCATCCACTCACTCGCTCAATCCACTTACAACTCAGTCCAGTAACTCGCTTAATCGCTCCTTCTTTTAGGATACCCGGCATCGTTCGACTCGGCTACCGTGGGCCCGTCGTACGTGTACGAACATGGCGGCTTCCAATCCAACTACCTGCACGCGAACCCCTGCCTTCCGCCCGCCTACTCGATGTTCTCCACGGACTTTGGCGGCCGGATGCTCGGCGCATCGACCGTCCTCGACGAACAGGCGCATCTCATCGCTTCGTCGATGTCGCCGTCGATCGGCGGCAAAGCCGAGGGCGGGGATGTGAAGTGAGTTTGGAGGAAAACGAAAGTCGTGGGAAATCGCGTCGGGAATGGGGAATTGAAGCCGGTCGAGCAAACTTTGTTGCTTTGTCGGCGCGATGTATGGTTTGTTGCAATTTCGTGGACACTGTGACACGGAAGTAATCGCTTTGATGCTTTCATTCAACCGCTTCCGGCGTGCCGGTTTATTTTGATTCGTTTCCCCAGCAAGAGTCCACAAACTTGGCAACCAACGAATGACAAACTTTTCTTTAATCCTCGAAGGCAGCCACTCGAATCCAACCTACCGCTTGCAGAACGGAGAAGAACGACGACGAAGGCGGCGAGCACGGCGACGAGCACGACGACGAAGCGGAGCCGGGCGCCGAGGGGAAGAAGCGAAAGCGAAAACGCCGCGTTTTGTTCACGAAAGCCCAAACGTTCGCGTTGGAGCGGCGTTTCCGCGGCCAGCGCTACCTGTCGGCGCCCGAACGGGAGCAGCTCGCCCAGGAGATCAATCTGACGGCCACTCAGGTGAAGATTTGGTTCCAAAATCATCGGTTCGTCCTCCTCCTCTGCCGGATTGAACGACTGGTCAATTGGTTGCAGGTACAAGACGAAGAAAACGACGCCCGGCAAGGAGACGCCGCCCGCGGCCGGCGGCTTCTCGACGGCGACGACCGCCGCTCCGGCGCTCGCGACGCACTCCGCGTCGTCGTTGGGCGTTCGCCGCGTGCAGCTGCCGATGCTCGTCCGCGACACCACCCGCTCGATGGCTGACTTTGCGCTCGCACCCGTCGGGATGCACGGCGCCCAGGTGCCGCCCGCGTGGAGCGTCGCCGGGCACACGAACGCCGCCGCAGCCGCCGCTTTCAATCCCTCGTACTACATGCCGAACAATTGGCCGCCGTGGTCGTGATTCGCTTCGTTCTTTGCGATTAGTAACACGAATAAAGAAATCGATGTAATAAAACAAACTTCTATGTGCTCAGGGCCGCCAGTCGGCGCGCTTCGTTATTTGCGACGTCCGGCGGATGGTCGACGATCATGTCCAAGCACACCTGCACGTCTCTACGTTCTCGAAAACGCCGTTTGACGATCGAACTACTTGTATGAAGTTACAAACGGCAGATAGCAATCGTAAGCATCCACTCTTACAGCAATTAAAAAAAGAAACGCTATTATGAACTTGGGGCCATTCAAAACATTTTCCCCTAATCACATGCTCTGCGTTTATTCACGAAACCGCGCCTTCATTGCGAGTTGCCTTCGGCGAATCCCATTCGCTGCTGATCCACGTCGAAGACGACGCACTTCTCGCGCAGGAACGGAAGACCGAGAGCGTAGTGCGCGCTGCTGTAGTCGTCGTCCAACCCCACCACCACCGCGCACTTGTTGTCCGCCAGTCCGACCTCAAACGAAACGAAGCGGTTGCGTGCGAAAGACGAAAACAAACGTCCAGGACGTAGTTCGCCGCTGAAACCGAATGATTTCCACCTCCGATTAAAAAGTGGAGGGCGGGCAGCGAGGAGATTCGATTGCAGTCGACAGTGAGCACGTGCGCGTCCCACGAGTAGTCGGGCTGCACTTGGGAGTAGACGGCGTCGTAGGCCTGCGGGTCCAGCACCAGCGCCGCGAAGCCGGTGTCCACTTGGGCCGATCGACGGCGGCGCGTCTCGAAACTGCCCACTTGGAAGCTGCAAGCGGCAAAAGTGGGGGAACGGAAAGGAATGCGAACCCCTGAATGTCGATCAGTTGCCCTTCGTCGCTGAGGTTGATCGGCGCGTAGTCGACAGTCGAGTCGCAATTCGCCGCATCGAACCCGCCGATCGTCAGCTGGCCGTTGCCCGTGGATTGACCGGCCGGTGGGCGACTTGAATCAAGCGATCAATCGCTTAACTCAACACAAAACGAGTGCTCACGCGCCCAACCAAACGGTGAAGACGTGCTGCTCGAAGTTCGTGAGCAGATTCAGGATCAACACTTCGGAGGGATCCGTTTCGTCGTCGTTCGTCGCTTGAGATCGTTGCTGGAGTGCTCGAGCGTCGTCCAACGTCCACGAGAGCCCGAGGATGCCGTCGGTCGGGAACTGGGCGTCCGTGTAGTCCTCGGTGACCTCCACAGCCGAGCCGAACGTTTGATTCCAGCGGAACGACGCGTCGCCGGTCGTGATCTAAACGAACGGATTCATTCCAATCCTCGTTGTTGCCGCTTACATTCACTTGATCAAACCAAAAACGACAGCCCGCATCGTAGCCGGTCGCGGTGCAGTACAGCTCAGCCGGGCCGCTTGTGGAAGTGGAGGACTTGCTACAAGATTAGAAGCAGTTTATGCGGTAAGAGAGAAGCCGTACGTGTGATCGTAAGTGTGCTGACCGCTTCCAACCTCGTCGTTCGTCACGTCCAGCACCCAGCTCCAAATTTGCGCCGATTCCACGGAAACGGTGAACTGTTGAGCTGAAAGCGAGGAATGGAAGACTAGAGGTTGGAAGGAGTGGATTACGAGGCGTTCCGATGGACAAGTTGAACAGGAGCAGGTCGCCTGAAATCTCTCGAATTCGGTCTCCTTTCTGCATTGCAGACAGACCGCCGATCCCGGCATTTACTTCCGCTCCAACGGAGTTAGAGGTTCGATGGACGAGCGGCAGCTTCAGCGGTTCGGAGCGTTTCGCGGCCGTCGCCGTTCCAATAAGAAGCAAGGTAAGGATGACGATTGACTTCATTTTTTGTTGATTACAACTGGATGCCTTGCACTGCCTTTTTATTCGTAATTTTCTGTGTGATAAGAACCGTTGATGGGCGGGGACAAACCGCTAATTAGTGGGCGAAATTGATTTCCGTTCTCGTTTCTCCCGCTCCTGCTCTGCTGATTGCCGCATGCAGGGCACACACGACAATGCTCCGAGCAGATGACGCCACTCGGTACCCAAAAGGTCGCTTTTGTTTGCGATCAAGCGGCCACGCCCCGCAATCTCCCGCAGCGGTGCAAATGGAAGGAAGTTGGCGTCATTCATCGTCAACTGATTGGGCGGGCACGAGTGGCATCATTGGGTGCGGCCGACGCTCAACGCTTAGATCGGTCATGTGCACTCCTAGCGGACACAACAGAAAACTGTTTTCTTTTTGGCCTTCAGCTGCCTCAAAATTAGGCGTAAGACTCGGGACATCGCTCTTGCAATTCAAGCGAACGCAACTTTAACACCCTCCGTCTCTCTAATTAGTAGTGAGGATTGCCTTTATTCTCATCGCACCACCAACAAGTAAATTGAACCGTTTACTTCGTCGTTTAATCCATACACTCCGTCGTTCAATCGATGGCTTGGAGGTCGCCGACCATCAAGCTGGCGCCCTCGCAGTCGTCGCGCATCGTCGCCGGGAACACGCGCTCGCCGTCGCACACGAACTCGCGGTACACGAAGACGAAGCGGTTCTCCATTCCGAGCTGGAATCTCCGCACAATCTTTCAAATGAAGAGCGGGGAACTCACGGATTCGGCGATGCGAGTGGATGCGGTCGCCGTGCAGATGGCGAAGCAAAACCGAAAGCCAGCCGCTTTGGCCAAGCGGAAAGACTCGCGGAAGAGTCGCTTCCCGATCCCGCAACTGCAATCCAGCGGTTGAATTCAATCAGGAGAGCGAAAGGCAAGTGAAACGTGAAATGAATCGAATGCAAGTGGAAACGAACCCCGCGTACTGCGGCGCAACCGAAACGATGTCCACGTAGAAGGCGCGATCGGCGTGGGCGGGCAGAAAGGACGGGAGGAAGGCCTTCAGTTCGGACAGGATCACGTGGATCTTCCGGCTCTTCAGCGGGAACTCCGACGGGGCGTTCAGATCTGAACAGACGGCTTGAGATTGAACATCGATGGGATGATAAGGGGAATGTTTGAGAGCTTGCGGCAAAGCGAGAGTAGCTGGCAGAAATGCAACTGGATGAGCGAAGTGCTCAAGTGCAATCTGTTCCTCTCGTTTCATTCTGACGCAATCCCGCACAACTCTCAACACCCACCTTCTCCATAATCCTCTTTCATTCGGGGCATCCGCTTGTTCTCGTGCTCCACCGCGTGCCAATTGTTCACGATCACACCGATGAGTCGCCCCTGATCGACGGCGACGATCGAGAGGCCCAACGAAAGGGCGGCGAGGAGCGTTTCGTGCATCACCGCCAGGAGGTCGCTTCTCGTCAATCCTTCAACGAAGTGCGAGGAATGAGGAGTGAAGTGGACGAACCCAAAGCGAGGTTCAACGTCTCCTGCGTCCCGAATTCGTTGAGCAGAAACTCGAGAAGAACGTCGTGATCTTCCGGTCGGGCGACAGCCAACTGCACGTTTCGCCGCAGCTTCGGAACGAACCACTCGGAAGCAACGGGCGTTCGTTCCACGCGCGGAAGCGAGTAGTCGGCAGAAGGAAGTTGGCGAGGGGATTTCGATCGTCTGCAATTGAATGAACAAAGGACTTCGTGATTGAACGCGAGAAACAAACCCGCAAGTCGCCGGCGATTTCGACCGAAAAACCGGAAGACGGGGGTTGTTCGTCGCCGACAGGGTGGTGGACATCTCGGGGCTCACCGTGGGACGTTGCTGAACGGCGGGAAGAAGGAAGGAGCGAGACGTGCAAGAAAGGAAGTTCCTCGAATCGATGGTCAAACGAACGGAAGGAGCTGGACGAGCCGACCAACTCGACGACTGAACGAATGGACACTCGAACGAGCCGACCAGAGAGAGAACCGGGCCGGCAATTGAAAAGTGAGCGAGCGGTCGTTTCCGGCCGGTCGTTTTATGCTCCCGCCTTCTCTCTGCCTTTTTCCGCCTTCGCTTAGCTCGTTATTCAACGACGACCGACGGAATTGGGTTCAAGTGGGCGGCTGATTGTCGGCTGTCAAATGCACGCGCTTGGTCCGCCCTCCCTCCCGCCTTTCGGCTCGTTCGGTCGATGAATCCGCTCGTTCGCCGCCGTTTTTCGGTCGTTCCGCCCGTCCGTCCGGAGCGGCCAAACCACTCATCTTCTCGCCGTCCGGTCGCATTCCGCCGACCACGCGACGAGTTCAAGTGGCCAGCCAGGAATCAAAACATGTGAATTGCGGGCGGCGTTGCGAAAGTTCGAAGATTATTCACCCAAAACATTCCTTTCCTCCGCTCCTCGGGTTCATTTTGCGTCAAACGAACGAGTGAACCAGCGAGCATGTGGGAGATGACTAATGGCTTTCGTTCCGTCGAGCGGCTTTCTGTTCGTTTAGCCGCTCAAAGAACAGATGAAAAGCCGCATGATCGCCCGTTTGAGCGCTCTCTTGGCCCGTTGCTTCGATCGGAGCACGTGAACATAAAAGCAAGATCCTCATGGCATTAAATTAGGAAAAAGAACACAACACGAGCGCCCCAATAACAAACTGAATTAAGGAACGTCTTGAACTTTCTGTTCGATGTGTCGACCGTCGAGTGGGCACGTCTGGACGTCGCGGCACGGAAATTGGGCGCAAACGATGAGGTGACCGCAAGAAAGGAAGAGCAGCCGGCGAGGTCGTTCCCTGCACGCGAGACACAACTTGCTCGAATCCGCCGTTGCTTCCCGAATTCTGGCCACACGCAGCTGTTTCTGCAACTCCTCAATGGCGGCGTTCGACGAAGCCGAAAGAGCGGAGTGCGCCGCGAGACGCTCCAAATCGTGAGCGAGTTGGAACGGGCGAATGACGTCGGCGGCTGCTCGTTGCGCCGTCGGCTGATTGTCGCGAGTCGCCTTCAAACAGACAAGCCGACGGCTCAGGCGCTCCGTTTCGGCCGCCGCATCGCACAGTTCCCACAGTCGGTACACGTCGACGTCCTTCAACTGGTAGAGAACGGAGTGGGCGCCGAATTTTGCGGCGCCGTGTGGCAAGAGCGAAAGCAGTGCGTTGTTGCACACCTTGTAGTCCGCCAACGACTTCGATTCGTCTTCGAAAACGGTGCCTAAACCCACAAATTTTGACTAAAATCTATTAGGTTCTTTACCGCTCGAATGCAGCTGCCTTCGTTGATCAAAGCCGCCGTACGGAGCGGCGAGACGAAACTTGAAGACGAAGAGCGGCTCGTCGGCTTTCGCCCCGACGGTCCGCATCACGTCCGCATCGTCACGGTTGTTCGCGTCGAGCACGTGCACGCGGAAGTCGGTGGGCTCCGTCGCTTTGAATCCCGCGAGTTTCGCTTCCAGCAACTGCACCAGCTTGAGGCGCTGCTGAACGACGTCGCGTGAACGAAGAATCTCCAAATTCCAGGTCGCAAATCGCTTTGTTTCTTGTTTTACGCTCTCTGACGAGTTCCTCAAAGCAGGACGCCATTTTGTCCTTCTTTCCGGCTGCGCGGATCACCGGCGGCGGGGTGCGCTGCAGAATGAGCGCCGAATTGATGGGAATTTGGGAGATCACGAAATCGTCCGCCAATTCTCCGCCTAAACGTCATAATTTTTAGATATTACAAGGGATGACAACGCACCTTTGTGAAGCAACTGAACGGTGTACGTTTCGAAGCCAAAGCGGGCGAACAGCCGCATTTTGACGGCGCGAATCGTGTCCGTCAGCTTCACATCAAGGCGCTTCATTTCGCGCTGTCCTTCGGGTTCCACGAAATAATAGGCAACGTCCACTGCTTCGTGAAATTCGGTCTTTTCGTGGCACAAATCGACGAGCAGGCGGTCGTGGCGCTTGCTCGTCTCGTCGACCATAAAACGAATCAGCGCGTCGTATTCGGCGGCCATCTTCCGCACGTTGATTTCGTTCTGAATGGCCACCCGCAACGCCTCGACGCTCGAGAAGTCCTCGATTTGCGGCAGCGACTCCTCATCGGTGCGCAATCGCACAACGTCGTTCGCTTTCAATCCGTATTGCTGCAGCATGAAGCTGGACTGCAAGAGTTCTTTCTCTAAAGAAAAAAGCGGTAAACAAATTGCTTCTCTTACCGCCTTTGTGCAGCTGCTGGTAATCGGTGACGACGTTCCAGCGTTCGTAAACGCGCAACTTCAACTCGTGCACCGGCGCGTCGGCAGCGATGGAAAGCGGCAGCTTGTCGCCGTTCTCTCGCTCGATCGTCAGCTGGATTTTCTGCGTGGTGCCCAGCATCACGAAGGAGCGGCGGGTCTGAAACTGAATGAACAACGTGAACAAATTCGAGTTAAAAGCATTCCGTTTGAAGCGAACCGCTCGCGATGTCGCGGATCCTCCGCAAACCAAAGCGGACGGGAGCGAGAACGACGACGGAGGAACGGACCCCATCCCAGGACGAGAACGAGCGACGAACTGCGGAGAGATCTGCCCGCCCATCCGTGGTCGTAAGACCTTGAAGCCGACTGAACCATCGATCGATTCTTTCCGTTCTTGCCCCGCCTCACGCCCCACTCGTTCTTTCCTCCCAGTAATTAAGCAGATGAATCCCTCGTGCCCTCCTTTGTTCCTCCACACTTGTTTCCCACTCTCCCTTCTTCGTTCTATCCATTTATTCGTAATCCATCGTATTCCATCTAGTAATTCCTCCATTCACCTTCCGTCTAATTGTTTATCCCTCGGCCGCCCGAACGCCCGCCTTCCTTCGCCCCCGACCGACCGGCCGCCGCTTTTATCTCCCGCCCCCCGCGCCGGTCGGCGAGCCGCCCGCCTTCCCCGTTTTCGTATAAAAGGTCGTCCTTCCGCCCAGTCGAGGCTTCACCCCCTTTCTCTCTGCTCCCCCTCCGCCGCCGATCTTCCCCATCGACGAGCGGCCCCCATCTGCGGCTCCGTCCGCCTGTTGTGTTTCAATCGTTGACTCCAATAAACCCTTCTCGTTCACTCGAGTGGGCCGTCGGTGCAAGGAGGAGGCTTCCCTCGACCAATCCCTTTGGCCATCGCTCACCGCCGAAGAGCGGAAGCGACAGCGAAAACAAACGCAAGAAGGAGTGGATTCACTTGGCAATCGCTGCACCTCCTTGATGCCAACGCAAACATTCACTTCTGGCAAAAAACGAAATAATCCGCTTCCGACGGGAATTCCGCTCAATTTTTGTGCACGCTTGCGAAAGTTCCGGCTGATAAAAGACGCTCATTGCTGTTTGGGTTTTGGAACAGGAAGAAACAAGGTTTGCACTCTCGTACTTTCGATGACGAACGGAAGATGAATGAAAAAGAGTACCTATCTGCTTTCCGGAAACAAGGATTTTAATTGCGAAGCAGCGATCGTTCATTCCTGCCCTCCGCAGACTTTTGCCCGCTTGCCACCGCGGCGATCGTGACGACGTCCGACGTCCCATCCCAGCGACGAGTGGGCGGCGGCGGGCGCAACGGTTTGTACTCAAAATTCTCGAGTTCCTCCTGATAGGTGCGTTGTTGAGCACGAGTCTTCTGCCTCCCCGACGAGCCTGTCCAGTAAACAGTTAATGAATACGGTGAATAAAGAAGTTTATTCGGAGAGGGCTCTTGGATTGCAAATGATTCACGAGAAGGTACAACAAAAGCACGCACAAGTTAGGAAAGACGAGCCCGCACCTTCTGCTCGATCGACCGCCTGTCCAGCGGGCAGGTGGAGAGATTGCGGCACGAGGGATCGGAGCAAACGACGAGGTGCTCGCAGGGAAGAAAGAGAGTCTCCCGTGGTCGTTCCATGCAGACGATGCAAAGATTGCTCGACTCCAGTTCGGCTTCGCGGATCCTGGCCAAGCGAAGTTCCGCCTGCAGCTCGTCTATTGATGCGCTGTAGTCTGATGCGCAAATCGAAACTGAAGGCGCTTCGGGCTTCCGAAACGCTTCGACGACTTCGGCGGCCACGCGCTGCGCTGCCGCCTAATCCTTACGAGTCGCCTTCAAGCACACGATCCGTCTGCTCAGTTGTTCCATCGCGTTGGCCAGTTTGCACAAGTCGCGCACTTGGTAGACGCGCCAGGTTTTGAAGTAATAGGCGGCGAATTGGACGTCAATCGGCGGCGGGTCGGCCGGCCGCAGTTTGAACGCAAGCGTGGCGCCGCTCTTGATTCCGAGCTCGCGCAAGCATTTCGCTTCGTCGTCTGCAAGTTTACCTAAATTCTCATGGCTTTTCATTCGAATACAACCGGCATTTGCTCACCGCTCGGAAGGTATAACTCAACAGTTTGTAGCGGCCGTTTCATCGCGTTAGCCAAGCGGAATTTGAAGACGTAAAGAAGTTCGTTGGACGTCGTTTCAATGGACGTCTTCTCATCGGGATCGTCCAAATCGACCGCGTGAACGCGAAACTCGGACGGTTTGGCCGCCTTCATGGCGGTCAGCTTCGTCTCCAGCGCTTGCAGCGGCTCCAGACGAGCGCGAAGCTCGTCGAGGCGGTGCAGAACTTTCACTTCCAAGTCGCAGTTCAGCGTCAACACAGAAACGGTGGCGTCAAGGAATTCTTTGACGCAGGACGCCAATTTGTCGCTCTTTTGCGCTTCGCGGATCACCGGCAGCCGCTTTTGCGACAAGAGCAGGATGGCGCCAGGCGGGAGTTTGGAAACCGGGTGATCGTCGGCGAGTTCGTCGCCTAAACGCGTACTCATTGGTTTGTTCACAAAGTTTTTGACCACGTGGAAGAAGTCGGCTCAAATATTTACTTTGTCTGCTCTCTGCTGTACAGCCGACTTCCTTTGCGTCATTTTCGCGCCGTGTGGTCAAACACTTTGTGAACACTCCAATATTTTACACAAACATACCGCCATGAAACAGCTTCATTGGGTGCGTTTCGATGCCGAAATGCGCAAACAGCCGTAATTTGACGTCGCCAATCGAGTCGGTGGTCTTCGCTTCGAGCATCACGTGTTGCGGGGATCCTGTGTTGCGAAAATAGAGCGGAAGGTTTGCGCGCTCCTTGGTTTCGGTGTTGGGCTGGCAGACGTCGACGAGGAGGCGGTCGACCCGCTCGTTCGCTTCTTTGCACACGAAAGCGATCAACATTTCGTAGTCCTCCAGGTGCTTCCGTTGGTTCGCCGCTTGCTGGATCGCGACTCGCACTTCTTCCGTGTTGCGGAACTCCGTTAGTGTGCGCTCGCCGGAAAAGAACTGAAAGAAAGCGAATATAACGCACTAACTCTCGCTTTTGATCTCAATCAGAGAATTAAGCCCCAGCTCTTCACTCCTGTGTTTACCCATAGATTTTTTTACTTCCGGTACTTTCCGCCGTTTTTCGATTTACCGTTTTTACTGATTTACCACTGTTACCGGCTTGCTTCACTCCTCATCTACGCCTGCTTACCAAACGATCGAACAGACGGAAACCTCCGGTAGAAAGAAAGTTTTTGCTCGGCTCTGAGTCCTCGGAAATCAGTTTGGTCAACGAACTCTCAGTCGAAGCCATTCGAAGAACATCGCCCGATTTGACGCCCTGCTCCGAAAGCGCCTTGTACGCGTACGCGAGTTCGGTAGCTGAAGCAACGAGTAAGGTAATTAAAGAATATAATTCTTTACCTCCTTTGTACAACTGCTGGTGGACGGTGATCACTTTCCAGTGTTCGTAAATGCGCACCTTCAGCTCGTAAAGCGTAGCGCTGGACGAGACCGCCGCATGCCACGGATCGCCGTCTTCACGCTCGATCGTCAAGTAGAGCTCCTTCTTCGTCGACATGAAAAAAGAGCCGCCTGGAACGAAATGAATCAAAGAATGCGGTTAGTCGAAAGTATTTGGCTTGAAACGAGCTGCTCGCGAGCGAAAGGAAGTGAGTTTATTTTGCTCCTTGGCGCACCTCCTTGATGCCAACGCAAACAATGATTTCCGGCAAGCAAGAAATAAGCCGGGCACCGCAAATTCCGCTCAATTTTTGTGTCAGCGCTTGCGAAAGTTCTGCTGATAACAGGCGTTCAGCGCTGTTTGTGCGCTTCAAACCAGAAAGAAAATGGCTTGAACTCCCGCACTTTCGATGACGAATGGGAAGAGTGATTTCTTTTCGGAAACAGAAGCGCTTCTTTGAAAAGCAGCGATGGTACATTTCTGCGATCCATTGGCTACTGCCAGCTCGTCACACGGCTCTCCACGAGAGCGAACATTCGTGCGGCCGCCGTCCTGCGCTCGCCGTTCGGCTGGGCTTCAGATCGTCCATTGAAGCGTTGGACGTCAAAGCAGAAACCGAAGACGTGGGTGGACGTTCGACGTCCGCCGATGTTCCGGTCGCTGAGCACTCGGTTGTTCGACAACCAACTGCCGATCGTTTCGGATTACTTGCAAGAACGCGCTGCTTTGTAGCTCCGCACCCTCCGACTGTTTTTCTGCACTCGGCGCGTCCCACGCGGCCGCGTCTTTGCTCCACCACCAAGACCGCCGCCTGCATCGATGACTTTCGATTGATTTCCAACGACAAACAAAAAGCCCGCGGTTTTGCGGCATCGTAACGCTTCCACTTCACTTCAATGCTTGCCGCCTTACACAAAACGATCAAAAAAATGCAATTCAAAGAAAGGTGTGGAGTGAAATGAACGCTTTCCTGTCAGTCGGACGGTTGCTCTTCGATTGCGGGAGTTCAACCGGATCGAAATGGGGGTTTTTATGCTTCGCGGCCGGCCGCCCGACGGCCGTTCGCTTTTTGGCGCTCTTCCGCGAGCATTCGCTCGCTCGCTCGTTGCTCTTGCCGGCCGCTCGGTCGCTCGCCGGCGTTTGCTCGAACGGAAATAGAAAGCGGGAGATCGTGTGTTTATTTCCAGGTTCCGTCAAACGGGACGCCCGCCGCCGTCCCACTCACCTGCAAGGATGTCCGAGTCGAATAAACAAGTGAGTCCCTCTCCTCTTTTCATTCTGCTCGATGGGGAATCCGTTTTGTTTATTCGGTTCGCCGCTCAGTTGGCCGTGAATCCACCGATCGAAATCGGAGGATTCGCGGCGGTTAGCCGGCCGACCGTCGAGTGGCGAAATGCGGAGGTCATCTCTTGGCTACTCGGCCGCTTCTCCGCCGATTTCGTTCGGTTGGGGGGCGCGCGGTCAGATGCTGCAAAAAGCTGTTGGTTTTGACTGAGATCACAATCGAGATCGTTCAAGACCGCTGTTCTAATCTCCGCCTCCACCTCGCTCGAAAGTCCGCTGCAAGCCCTCTGCCGCCTTCCCTCTTCTCCTCCTCGTCCACTCACCTTCAACTCGCCTGTTTGTTGCAGAAAATGACCGATCTTGCGTTCGTGAACGCGCAAACCGACTTCGCCGTCGCGTTGCTGCGCGAGACGGCCGTGAGTTCGAACGCGTCGCTGATCCTCTCGCCCATTTCGATCGCGCTCGCCCTCTCGCTGGCGTACGCGGGCGCCGGCGGCGACACACGGAAGGAATTCGAGGCGGTCTTTGCCAAAGGTTCGTCCTCCCCCGCCTTCTTTTCGTTCATCGCCGTTGCAGGCGGCACCTCCGGCGACGCCCTCCACGCGCTCTTCCGCCGGACGCTCTCGCAGCTGACGGCCGCCGACCGGAACGTCACGCTCGCGCTCGCCAATCGCGCGTACGCCGCCCGCGAGCTCGATGTGAAGGCCGCCTTCAAAGAGACGATCGCCGCGAACTACGGCGGCGACTTCAAGCTGGTGGACTTCGAGCAGGCGGCCGCCGAAGCCGTCAAGGAGATCAACGACTTCGTTGCGAACGTCACCCACGACAAAATCCGCGATCTCCTGAGCTCCGATGCGGTGGACGCTCAGACGAAGCTCGTCCTCGTCAACGCGATCTACTTCAAGGTAAACCTCAAAGAGAGAGGCGGTAATCGAAGCAGGCCGATGGAGTTGCGGTTCTCCAGTCGAGCTTGCACACCCGGCTGCCGGTTGATTGCTTGGGGATCTCGCGAGACTCGGATGTTGACGTCTGTTTCCTCGGGTCTTGGGCTCCGAATGCCGGTCGACGAAAGCGGCTTTTAATTCGCTCATCCGCGGATTCCCGCATTTCCCGTCCAGCAGTTGTTCCTCTCAAACACACACATCACCGCTTGCAGGGCACCTGGAAGAATCAGTTCGACAAAAACCGCACCACCGACGAGAAGTTCTTCGTCAGCGAGAACAGCGAGACGAAGGTGAACTTCTCGTCCTTTCTATTCGCTAAAGACACCTCTCCTTCAGGTCAAAATGATGAACATGAAGCTCAAAGTGAACTACGCGGACACCGCCGACGTGCAGGTGCTGGAGCTGCCGTATGCCGACGAGGGCGTCCGCTTCATCGCGTTCTTGCCGAAAGCGAAGTTCGGCCTCACCCGCTGGCTGCAGAAGACCGACGGCGCCGAGCTGCTGAACCTGCGGGGCCGCCTGACACATCGCGAAGTGTTCGTGAGTCCGCCGCCTGCTGGAATCTCCACTCACCTCTTGCTTCCTTTCAGATCTCACTGCCTCGCTTCAAGATCACTTCGAAGTTCGAGCTGAAGGACGTTCTCGAAAAGCTCGGCTTCTCCAAGGGCTTCTCGGAGCAAGCGGACTTCAGCGGCATCGCCAACAACGAGCGCCTGCGCATTTCGAAGGCGATTCACAAGGCCTTCATTGAGGTGAGTTGGCTTTTGTCCGTTCGGTGGCTGTCGGGTGTGTGCTGGTCTTCGGTTGTTGGTCCTTTCTGTCTCTCCACTAACCCCACTTACTTTGGTTCGTCCTTCGCTCACCTGCGTGTTTCCGACTGCTCGTAAATGCTCGTCGTAATCGAACAAGGCGGCCACGGCCGTCCTCGTCACGAGGAGGATCGAGGAGAGCGAGTACTTCAGCGCCCACCACCCTTTCCTGTTCGTAACCAATGGCTTTTCCGTGGGGTCTTTAACAGTCTCCAAATCTTCGATTAGAACGTTTCTTTTTTGCTTCAACTCGGCCAACTGTTGGAACACTTACTGCTTTTACGTTTGCTTCTGTTTGCTGTCTTGTTTTGCACGCGTAGATTTCTTTCGCTTCTCAACGAAAGTCCCCGGTTTTGTTCACTTGCGGGCATCTTCTCCCCGTCTGATCTTTGTGCTTCCAGTCCAACGAGCAGGGCAGCGAGGCGGCGGCTGCAACGTTCGTCGAAATGGTGGCCGAGTCCTTCGACCCGGACGCCGAGAATCCGCCCGACTTTGTGGCCGACCATCCGTTCGCCTTCCTCATCACCTACCACGAGAATCCGCTCTTCTTCGGCCGCTTCGTGGGCGACGCCTAGCGGCCTCCACTTCCCTCCGAATGTTCACAACTATTCTGTTGACTTAAAGCAATAAAAATACACGCCCCTGCGACCGCCACCGCTCCGCCTGCTGGCGACGGCGATCGATTGCCAGAGAGGATCCTCTTTCGTCTAAGTGCAATAGAGGAGCTCAAATCCAGTGTCTAATCGACTTCGCGAGCGGGGAATCACGCCCAACATCGCCCCGCAGTTCCCGAACGTTCCCCGCTGATCGCCCGCTTTCCTTTCAGTCCAACGAGCAGGGCAGCGAGGCCGCTGCGGCCGCTACGGTTGTCGTGGTGAGTGCTTCCGGCTATCGAAGGACCTCCGATCAATTTCGCGCGTTCAGAGGACTCGTTCGCGCCCGGCCGCTCGCGTGATTCCGCCGACCTTCCGCGCCGATCATCCGTTCGCGTTCGTCGTCGCATTCCACGACAAACCGCTCTTCGTCGGCCGCTTTGCGGGCGGAAACTGAAGCCGAGTGTTTGAATGTCCGTCCTTTCGTTTCAGTTCGCGTGCTTCCAATTAAACTCCGTTCGTTCCGCTGGCCTCGGCGACCGAGATGATCGAATTTTGTGCGCGGTGGATTTCCGTACGGGCGGTCGACAACAGGAAGGCGGGCACGGCGCCCGTCTTTGGCCCGCCGATCCACCGCCACTGGACGTTCATCTCGAGCAGCGGTGCCGCCCGTTTCGTTCAGGCGCAAAGAAATGAGGATGAGCGGTAAGCTCTTGTGTTGACTGCGGGGCCGAACTTTAAGGCAGAACTATGGCAGTGGCTGTAGTGTAACGTAGCGATGCTCGTTTCGTGTTTTCATAATTCAATAAACTCATTTCTACAGTGCACGTGCATTTGAACGCTTTCCTGCATCTTCTACTCTTCACTCCGGATCCCCGACAAACACAACGGAGTCAAAGTTCGGAGTTGAGCGTCCCGAAGGTGTGAATCAACGACGGGGATTTGGGCCAAACGGGGAGCGGCCGCCCGTCTGCACGGAATCGCCGGCCGCCGATCCCTCCGCAATTTCGAAGTCGGCCGAGTCGCTTCAAACGGCAAAAGGTTTTCGATCGCGGCCGGAAGGCGCGTCCGGCGGTTTGTTTTGGCCACGCCGCTCACTCCGCGTTTGGCTCGGGCCGCCTAATCCCTCCGTTCTCTCATCCTCACGCCCACTTGCTCCGTTTCGTTTGTTACTCGGTTTAAAAAAGGTGACGAGGCCGCGGATTGTCGGGTGATTCGCCTTCACGTGAAGTTCGCGTTCAAATCCCGCGGCCCCTCACTTCTGCGACGGCTCCGTTCCGAATGACGTCGCTTTTTCGTCTCTTCCTCGTTTTCTTCGCTGTTTTTTGTGCGCTGATCGCCGCCGATGACCCACCGACGTCGTCCGTCTACTTCGAGTTCATGCGCTCCCTAAACAATCAAGGCGTCATCTACGGAACGGGCACGGCGAACACGACGAGCGACTACAACCTCCACGTTGCGGTGAACGCGGCGACCGTGAACTTCAACTTTCAAGTCCAGTTCGAATTGCGCACCGCGACGGCCGATCCGCAGCATCCGACGACCAGCCAGTGCGTTCGATCCTCCTTGATCTTTGGGTTGATTCCTCCTGTTTGCAGGCCGTGTCACAAGTATGAGAAGTGTAATCTGTTGTTGACACGCGGGGACATGACCGTCGAATTGTTTGTTGTAATCGGCACTTCGACGGATCCAAGTATTCGCCTCGTTCACTTCTTTCTGTTGACCACTTTGTTTAGCTGCCGACACCGCGGTCTTCTCGTTCGCAACCGCGAATTACCAGTTGACGCCGCCGACTACCTGCACCGACGATCAGGACGACACGAAGCACGCCTACCACTGCCTGTGCCCGCTGAACGAAGCGAATCCGGCCTGTGGGAACACGAGTGAGTAGTCAGAGGAGAATAGGGAGTTTATTCAAGATTCAGGAGCGCTGGACTGCAACGAAGTGACGGTGAACGGCCAGCCGATCTTTGGCAGTACCTACGGAAAGGCGACAATCGGATTTAAATCAATCGAAATACGAAAATCGTCGCTGCCTCAATTCTTCACGCCGGTGTGGGCGCAGAATCAAGCCGCAAAGGCGGTTTTCGAACCGCTGGACGGGGAGAGAGAACTCGATCCGTAAGTTTTACACTCGCGGTTCAAAGCAGAAGCCATCTGTCAATTTTGTTATATCTTTTCTTGCGTACTCGTTTGAGCTAATGTTTGATAAAGCAAGGCCATAAAAGACATCTATCTAAGCGTACAAATTCATTTAAACCGCGATTGTTAAAGCTGTCGTCCAAGCTCGATCTAATCGCTTCGCGCATTGCAGGTCCACAACGCATCCGTTCGACGCGCAACTCTCGTACGCGAAGCTGCAGGGCGACGATCAGCCGGGCGACCTGTCCGTCTTCCCGAATTTCGACCTCTCGCTCGCTCAAATCGTCGTCTTCGAGAACTCGTCGTGCTCCTACGGCGACGACAACGAACTGACTTGTGGCTGCGAGCCGGACCCTGGAGTGTCGACCACTCTCTCGACTACTCCTTTGACGACTCCGTCGACCACCACTCAGACAACAACGCCCACAACTCACACAACAACTCATCCAACAACCACAAAGCCGACGACAACAATTGCAACGACGACCACGAAGCCGATCCCAACGGAAACAACCGCGCACTCAACGATTGCAACGAGCACACTCTTCCCCGTGCTTCAAAATCAATGCGACGATCCGAACGCAGCCGACAGTCCGCTGTGCAAAATACTCGTGGTAAAGCCCCTCTTTAGAACAATCATTCTTGTGTTTAGAACGAGACGATCACCAACGACAACCTCGACCAGACGGTCGAACAGGTGCAGCGGGCGTTCGACCCGCAAACCGCTTCGTCCGACACCGTCGTTGTCGTCAGCCAGCTGATCTCGCGGATGGCCGTCGTGGAGAACGCGACCGGCGAGCAGCGCGTGAACGTGCTCGGCGTCGTCGACCGCGTGCTGCACGTCTCCGCCGAACAGTTCGCCGCCGACGACGGCGCGGCGTTGAGCGAGACGTACGCAATAGAATTCCTCAGCTTTCCATTGATTGTTTGCTTTAGATTGCGGAAATCAGTGGATTTGATCACGTCCCAAACGGCGGAGCTCTCGTTCCTGAACGGCTCGCAGTTCGGCGTCCACAAGCAGCCGGTCGACTGCAACGAGGCGGGCGAGTGGGTCGGCTTGTCGGATCACGGCGATCGCTTTTCGGCGGACGCGCACGACGGCGCCCGAGCGACCATCCAGTTGGGCACGAAAGCGTTGTGTCACGAGGAGAGCGGTGAGTTTTTGGGCGAGGGAGCGTGACTGCGAGAGGTGGGCTTCAAGGCGGAGGTAGGAGAGCAGGATGTTCTGTCGTTCGTCCGGGAGCCTGACGTCTCTGCCCTTTCTCCCAACTTAAACCCTATGTGCAGAGTAGAGTGTGTCTGCAGTAACGTGAAGAGATATCAAAGCGGTTGTAAAGCTTTTCATCACCTGAATCTCTTCTTTCGACTCCCTACAAACCAGAAACCGCAACAGAACGAACAACTGCTCATCATCCCGCTCATCATCCCGCTTATCCCTTTTGTTTCAGCCCCGCCCGCCCCCTACTTCGTGATCTACCGCTCGTCCAAGCTGTTCCAAGACGCCGCGCGCAAGACGACCCGCCGGAAGCGGGAGGTCGTCGAGGACACGAACGAGAAGTGCGGCTCCGACTTCCAGCCGACGAACAACCTCGTGCTCACTGGCGTCAATCCGAACGGCGGCGGGAAGCCGGTGGAGGTGCAGATGCGATTCCCGAAGGAGAAGGCACTCAATTTCCATTGACTTCGTCGTTCAACCGGCCGCTTTCAGTTCGACCGCCCGCTGCACTCCGAAGTGGTGGTCACGTGGTGGGACGACGAGCGGCAGGAGTGGGCGACCGATCGGCAATGCCCGCTCGAAGAAGTCGGGGACGAGCTGGTCGCGCGCTGCGATCACCTCACCGACTTCGCGCTGCTCGTGCAGCGGAGTGCCGGCGATCCGGTGCTGTGCGATCGGTTCGTCGAGCGGCTCGGTTTTTGGCTCACGATCTGCTCGGCGGGTTGCCTCTTCGTTTTGGTGGTCGTGTACGCCACGCGCTGGCTTCCCGGCCTCAACAACGAGTGGATCCTGCTGCTGAACAACCGGCGGGCGGCACACGCCGACTACCTGCTCGTATTCTATGTGCTCGTCCTGTTCGTCTTCTACCTCCTTTTTGTCACGCTCGTCGACGAGACGACCACCGGCTCGCGGGCGGCGTGCATGACGGTCGCCGGCCTGCTCTACGGTTTTTTCTTGATGTTCGCCCAGTCGATTGCTTCCTTCTGCTCAATCCAATCGCTTCAGGTCGCTCCTACTGAACGCCTTCCAAGCCCTCAATTTGCTGAAGATTTGCGCCACGTCGTCCCGCACGGAGATGATTTTGAGTCGAGTGCTCGCGTGGTACATCGTGGTGCCGATTTGCATCGGTTTGTTCCGTCGGCTCCCTCGTTACAACGACAAATCTTTAAGGAATTCCTGCCATCGTGTGCACAACGATCGGATTCGCGAAGAGCTCGTTCTTCTACCGCGGCGACCACTTCTGTTGGATTCGGCCGGAGTCCGTCCTCTACGCCGTCCTCGTGCCCGCCTCGCTGATGCTCCTGAACTCCTGCGTCGCCTTCGCGTTCTTCTGCTGCCGCATGTTCCCGAACACGCTCCTCGCGCGCCACTTGGGCCGCGCGTCGTCCGTTCGGATGTCGTCGGGCTCGCGGAACAAGCGGCGCGATTCGCTGCAGTTGTTCCTCACCGTCCTCTTCACTCAAGTCCTTCTTGGATTGCCGTGGGTGAGTTCAAGGGGTGAACTGGGACAAAGCGGTGTGTTTGCTTGAATGTGGGAACTTGGGCACGAAACTGTAGCGTAAATCCGTGCTTGACGCCACTAGACTATTGAAACCACTCGGCAGAGGCTTGCACAGCCTTTCTTCCCACAGCAACTAACCCCACCGCTTGCAGGTGCTGCAATACCCGGCGATGTTCAGCAAGGACGCGACCGTCTGGCACGTGCTCTTCACCGTCTTCAACGGATCGAACGGGATCTTCATCCTGCTGATGTACGTCTACGGGCGGGCACACGCGTTGATCCGGCTGCACTCGGACAGCTCCGTCGGCTCCACGTCGTCGACGGTCGCGCGCTCCAAGCGGAAGACCAGCGATTGATTGAAAGAAAGAGTAGACGAAAATAAACCACTGCTATTATTCGGCGTAACAGTTCACGGTTGCACGTCCTGCACCTTTCGCGCAACACTCGAATTCACGTCTCTTTGCAATCCAAAAACTTAATCCGCTAGTGTCGGTCGGTCCGTCACGCAAAATGGTGCAAAACGGAAACTTTTCAGATGAATTTGTTGAGTTTTCGACGCTGATTCCACATCTGCAACCCGTTTTTCGATATCTTTATCCGTTCTGGAGTTATTTCGATTTGAAAGTGCGAAAAATCGCTGTGGGTAGGGCGGGGGTCAGCTTGCGCAATTAGCAAGCAGCGAGGGGTCAAAGGTCGCCAGCGAGCGGGTCGAGCGGGCAAGTGTTTATGCGAGTCCAAATTGTTGCGGAATGGTCGAACGTGCTGTGCCGTGAATGTTCAGATTTCGTCTAAAAACTCAACGAACATTTATCAAAGCGGATCGTAGCCGAAAGCCGCGACTCTGCTGGTCAGCATGGTTCTCAATCGATTGCAGCGTGTTCAAAGCCGCTTCGGTTTCCGCGTTGGACGTTTGCGACTTCGCTGTGATCTACCCAGCGACGTTCCTCGTGCTCGAACCGGAAAGCGTGTGGTTGTTTCGGTTGGACGTCGAGAGCGGGACGATCGAAACGATCGAGCTGGAAGCCCGACGCGGCTCGTGGCCCAGCTACGTCTTCACGGAGATCCGCGGAACGCTCGTAGAGTTCAACCGAACGGTCCTCAATCAGAACTACGCGACGGAGCTCCGATTCGTCCGGCTGAACGTCGAAGCCGCTCGTTTGGAGGTGGAAGCCGTCGAGCGGGTGGAGGGCGCTAGCGACTTCCGCTTGTATGAAGACGGTCGTCAGCTGCACGGCCTCTTCATTCACTTCAAAGAACTGAATATCCTGGACGTGTTCGACTTCGAACGGAGAAAGTGGAGCACAAGGAAGCTGACCGGAGTGGTCGGTCGGGTACGTCGAAGAGCGGAGGGCAGCGACAAGACTTGAAGGCTACTCGTTCGCGTGAACAAACAACCGCGTGTCCCTCAGCGGCTACGACGAGGTGGACGACAAGCGCCGCTCCTTGGTCTCTGGCCTCGATTTGGAGGAAGGCGAGTGTACGAAACTCCCGATGGTCGGACGAACGATCCATCTGCCGCCCACTCGCATTCCGTTCGTTCAGACGATCCTCGGCTTCGCGTCGCAGCTGCGCGCCCTCGCCGTGTTCCCGGACATGAAGCAACAGCAGCCGGGCAAGCGTTGGAGCCGCGAGATGATCGAGGGCGTGTACGACGAGTAAGCGCGCCGGTGCTTCGTTTTGTGCGGTATCTACGCGGCACTGCCGCGCGTTTCTGTCGGGCCGTCCGTTCATTTATCACCGCCGATTGTTGGACTCCGCTTCGTGTTTTTGTTCGAATAAACCGTTCAGTCGGAAGAGCGGTGAAAGGCGTGTTCGGAGTCGCTTGTTTGTTATTAGAATCGCTCTCTATTGGGCGAAAAGTTGTGCTGCACTCATCGTGAGAATCCAATGGGATGTTCGCATCGTCCAAGGCCTCACTCACTATCCATTCATTCGGTTCATTAGAGAGCGAGAAGTGCTCAAATCGCAGCGCCCTGACCTCCCATGCTCCCCGGAAGAGGAGGTCGATCGCCCGAGTGCCCCGCGGAAAGGACGAGTTGACTGAAGAAAGCGTCATGCCAGCTCTTCCACCGCTTTGTGCAAGAAGACGCTCGGGTTGGCGTTGTTTCCGAGCGAACTTTGCTTCCAGTCGTTCGCTAAACCGATGGATCGACCGCCGATGGAAGCGAACTGGACGGACCGCGAGGACGAGGACTACGAACCCGAAGAGGAGAGCGACGAGGAAGCGGAGTGGCAGCCAGAGGACGAAGATCGGCAGCCTCGCCAACTGAACGCTTCGACGGCGTCCAGCAATCGGGATCGGCGGCAGAACGAAAATGCAAGTTCACGAAGCAAAATTCTAACGTTTTTTACGCTCTTCGACGTTCAGCGCGAATGTTCGCACTGCGGAACTGCGTTCAATTTGGCGGGCGTTGCGCGACAACATGAGCGAGGCCACAAACGCGCGGATGGATTCGAGTGTTCGGTTTGCGGAGTGCTAACGGGCCGTCTGCGCGAACGAAACGAACACGAACAAAAGTCGCACAATTTCCGCCGTTTAGCCGAGGACGTCGACAACAAAACGGCGGTGAAGATCCGCAAGGTAGCTTTCAGTACCCGTCATAATGAACTTTACTTTCTTTTAGTCGCAAATTTTGCTGTTGTACAACGTCGGGTTCAAATTGGTCGAAACACAGGGAAACGCGACGTCCTCGGCCGCCGTTCGCCAAGGAGAAGACGACGACGATGCGTCAATTGCCCAATTGGAGGTCGTCATGAAGGATAACCCGCCTAAATCGAACCTAAGTGTTTGTGCTGTCAATTGTGGTATGAGTGCACGCAGTAATTTCAGTTCGCTTGCACGACTTGTGGCTTCAACTCTTTTTGCTCTAAAGGAGTGGCGGAACGACACGAGACGTTGCATCGGAAGACCGACGGGTACACGTGCAGTTTGTGCGGAATTCAATCAAAAAAATCCTCGTCGCGAAACTTCCACGAACGAGTGTCTCACTACTTTGATCGTCCAACCGAAGACAAGAGCCGAAAGGAAGCGATTCGAATCGGCGCTGTAAGTAATCGTTTGTTTACTTAATACTTTCTTTGTGTTCAGGAACACCGCACAGCTTTCTTGCACGTGGGCACAAACATCGAACAAGTCCAGCAAACGGCCGTGCTGAGCAACACGGGCACCGACTTGTTGACGCCGAAAGTCTTTAGTCGAAAATATTATTCGCGCTATCCCAAAACAATCGCAAAAACCTCAGTCAGGGCGACGAAACGTCCGGCTGTTCAAGAGCCGCTCATCCGGCGAGCTCCAAAGCGACCGACCATGCGCCAACCGATTCTGATGGAGGAGTCGGAGGACGAAGATGCCGCTCAAGAGCAGCCGCCTGTCAAGGATCTGCTCCCGACCGCTTTCCAGACGGAAACGCCGTCGAATGAGCCGCCTGCTCGTCCGATCACTCCCGTGCAACCACTCCACGACCATCAGCAGCAGCAAGAAGAGTCGCCTGCGAGTCGCCTGATGGACGAGCTGCAGAAGCGACCGGAATTTCTCTACTACGACCACAAAGAAGTGAGATCTCCCCCACTTCCCCTATTCTTTCGTTTGCAGCTGGCCGAGGAATTCGACGTGCTGCCGGTGCGGATGTGGGCGAACGCGGCCGGCTGCTTGTTCCTCCTGCTCCGCCTCTCCGCCAACGAGTGGCGGGAGAACGTGCCGCTGTCGTCGCCCGCCCTCCGCTTCACGCTCGCCGACGAGTTCGGCTTCTTTCTCCTGTTCGCCAAGACGTCCGATCGCTCGCTGGTCGCCCGGCTGCAGGCGGCTCTCGAGCGGGACCTCATCTTCCGCGAGTTGATGGACGTGATCGCCCGCTCGGATCTCTGTTCGTCGTTGATCGTGGCTGGAGAAGTGGATGATGAGTCGTCGTAGTTAACGGTCATTCACTGCATTCCTCAATTGCAGGCGCCAGCATCCGAGAGCTCCAGTCCGATCGATTCGTCGTTTTTTGAGCCACGAGTTTCCTCGACCGCTTTGTGTCTGTGTTCCGCATAAAAATCTTTCGATTGTTTGTAGCCGTCCATGAGGACGGAAATTATTAGGGAAAGTGGATGATCGCGACCGAACGGCGGCGACTACTTTTCTTGCTGCGACCTGCTTTCAGCGGGAGTTACTGGACGTTTGCTCGTGCACTTCCAGCCGTCGGCGGCTCCTCGTGTTCCTCCGGTTGGATTTTTCGGTTGGGGGCGGGTGGAGTTCAGCGGACTAGCGGGAACATCTCCCATCGCCCTCCACTTGCCCGTCTACTCCTTGTCCGCCGCGTTCGCCCGCTTCTTTAGCCCGTGTGTCCGCCGGCCTGCGCGCGCGTGTCGTCCGTTCGACTCGACGTACGGGGCCGCGCGGAGGACGCCGCCGATTGCCCGCCACGAAATTCGAACGGCGGGCGGCGGTGGGGACGCGCACGCGGTGGACGGGCGGCTCGTTCCGATCGGATCCGACGGGTAGCGAAAGCGCGTGTTTGTTCGGAAAGCGAGAACGAGGGCGGCGGGCGCTCACTTCGCTTCTTTTGGCGCGTTCGTCGGGGTGTCCGGAACGACCCGTGTGCACGCGTTTCCATCGCTTTTGTCTTTCGACTCGTTCCTTGCGGTCGTTCCGACCGAAACGCGATCGAGCAGAGGCGTTCACACGTGCGGGCGGCTCGCTTTTAGCGGTTGAGTGAGCGGTCCTCTAACAACGGCTTGCTTTCTTGTTTGTGGACAGGAGTTTGACGAGCGGGCGCCTTTGTGCTCGATTTGCCGCGTGTTAATTGCGCAATTTTCCCTATTGCCGTGCTTCTCTCCATTTCGATCTTTGTCGCTTCAGGATGGACGCCCGAGTGTTCACGAAACGGACCCGGGCGCAACAACGCGCCTACGAGGAAGAGCTGGAGAACTTCGGCTACAAACCCATGCGCCCGCCGCCGCCCAAACGCCGCCGGGAGGGACCGCCGCCCGTCGTCACGATCGACGAGAAGGGCGAGCGAGAGGCGCCGCTCCTTTGTGAAGAAGTGCCCCCGTCGCCGCCGCTCATCCTAGAGCAGCCCAAGGACGCCGGAGTGCAGCAGCAGGCACTCGTCCACGTCAAAATGGAGCCGCAAGTGAAGCAGGAGCCCGCGGACGACTCGACCGGCCGGCCGAAGCGGAAGAAGAAGCGGCGGCGGAGCAACAAGACGGACGAAATCGCAGCCGTCTCGCCGGTCAAGCAGGAGATCGGGTAAGTGACAGAAAAAGAGTCGAATCATTAGTGGCGCCTTTCAGCGAGCTCGTGCAAGACCACGCGCAGCAAGCGGCAAGTGCGCAGGAGTTCGAAGCGAGCGGACTCGACGTCGAGGGGAGAGCGGCGGGCAAGCCGGCCAGAGTTCAACCCAATGCTCCATCCGAGCTCGCCAGCGATGTTCCAACGAAAGGGGCGGCGAATTCAACAAACGGAACGAAACACGTTCGTCATCCGCTTCGTTTCACTTGTGTTCACTGTCCACTCTTCAGTTCACTTGCTCGACGTGCGGCTTTGCCACCGAAAATCCCCGCTATTATCGCTTTCATTCGGACGGGCATTTGCGTGCGAACGGTTTCGGTTGCTCGTTTTGCGGCGTCTTCTTCGCCGAGAGCGCTCGTCGGAACCGACACGAAGAGAAGCGGCACGGATTCGAGCGTCAGGCAGAGGACAGGAGCTAGAACGGCCCTATCAAGATCCCAGCGGTGAGGAAAGCTAAGACTTTCATTTATTCCATCTGTCTTCAGGCGGACCTGGAGAAGTACACGCAAGTGGGCACGAACTTTGCCGACGTCCAAGCGAAGGCAAAAGTGGCTGGACAGTGGGCAGAACCACGGGTATGTGCGGCGTTTGTTAGACGAGCACTTTTTCGATTCAGTTCACGTGCGCAACGTGCGGCTTTGCGACGAAAAATCCGGAATGCTACCGGAAGCACGTGAACGCGCATTCCCGAACGGACGGTTTCTGCTGTTCGTTTTGCGGCTTGTTGTTCGGAGTGGGCTCGAAGCGCAACCTCCACGAGCAAACACAACACGGATTGGAGCGACAGCAAGCCGACAGGCGATTCCCGGGTGCCATCAAGATTCCACGGGTTTGTTTCCATCGCCTTTGTCCGCTGATTCCATTGCGTTCAGAACGACGTCGCGAACTACACGCACGTGGGCACAAATTTCGCGCAGATTCAGGGGGAAGCGAAGAACCCCCAACTGTGGAACTCGCAGCTTTCGAAGACGAACCGAGCTTACGGGGTACGTTCTTCGATTCTGTAGCGCTTGACGAGGCTTGTTTCACTTGCAGAACTGCAACGAGTGCGGCATTTCGTTGGCGGTTGTGGCTCACAAGCACACGGCCGCCCACGCCGACACACGCGCAAAGTTCCTCTGCTCGGTGTGCGGCGTGGGTCTCAGCAAAGCCGGCGGCAGGCGCGCTCACGAGTTTCAAGTCCACAACTTCGTGCGCGATCGAGCCGACTGGCAGACGAAAGAATCGATCTTCATTCCACCGGTGAGTCACTTCTCTTCGCTCAACTCATCCCTTGACTCGTTGCAGGAGCAGTACGCCCCGTTGCGGAATCTCACGACGAACTTTGCCGCCGTCCAATCGCGCGCCGTCCCCAGCGAGCGGCCCGTCGGCTACTCGTGGCGCGTGGACGAGGGAATCGACCGCCTGCTCGCTGCTGACCCGAAACTCGAAGACGTAATGGACCGCGACGAACTGCGAGCCGTCATCGAAGCGGACGTGAAGAATCGCGGCTGGCGCTAAGTAGAATCGAGCAAGGGAGAATCGGGGGAAGGCGAGTAGGAGGAGACCGATCTAACGCCGCTCGCAAGGTCGAAATCATTGACGACTGTTGATTGCTGTCCATCATTTTGTTGAATAAACGTGCAGTGGGGGAATCCTCCGATCAGCGAGCGAGAGATCTGCCCTCCCATCCGCCATGTGAGTGAACGAGCGGCTGCGTGCAGAAGTAGACTCGCGTGAAAAGGAGCCGACCGACCCGATCGCTTCGGCAGTCGGCGGCCGTCTCCCTCGAGGGCGTCATTCAACCTCGCAGAAAGCCGGCGACCAATGCGACGGGCGGCGCGGAAGAACGAGCGAGTGGGCGCGAAGCAAAGGGCGAGCGGCCGATCGGGCGGACGAGCCGGAGAAGAAGAGGCCGATCATTCGTGAGAGGAATTGGCGGCGGCTCTTCGACGAGCACGTAGCCGAACGACCGCGCGGGAGGGGCGACGGCAGTGACTTCCGTTCTTTCCTTGCCGGCAGCAACCGCTTCGATTCGCTCGAGTGATCCCCACGAATCAACTGCCCACTGCTCCAGCGACGACCTCGAGGAAGCCTGCAGAAAACGCCGAGTGGTGGGCGAGAAGGCGGCCGCCAGCAGCGAAGAGGACGAGTGGAGGGGGCGGCGGGAAGCTCCGCACAGCCTCCTGTTTGTGTTCTTGGTGGAGAGGAGCGGATCTCCGCGCACTCCGCTGGCCACTCGGCAGTCGGCGCCTCCTGGAGGGCGTCTTCTCGCCCGACTCGCGCCGCTTTCTGTTCGTTCGGCGGTGCGGAAAGCGAGAGCGTCCACTCGATCATCTCCTCGATCGGCCGCTCGGCCGGCCGCTCACTCGTGCCCGCCGCCCCAATCGAGCAAGCGGAAGGCGAGCGGGCGGACAAGACGCTCACTCGATTTCTCGCCGCGGAACTCGAGCGCATCCCACCGGCAGCACGCGAGAGCGGAAGGAAGAAACCACCGCTCACAAGAAACGAATGCGGTGAGCTGCTCTCTTTGAGTGGCCGATGGATGGGCTAGAAGCAGACGAATTGGACGAAACAAATGATTCCTCTCGTTCCGTTGGGCGCCGAGCTTTCGGTTCGCTTCTTCTCGTCGCCGTTTCAGGTCGACCGCAGCCGCTGCTTCGAGCTGCGGCGTAAACAGCGAGATCGAAAGCAGGGAGCCGCTCTGACGTGGCCGGGTCCTCCAGTCGGCTGCTCGTTGGTTCGGCGGATGGAAAACGAGAAGATTGGATTGGACGTCGGTTTATTGCTGCCAGCGGAAGAGAGCGGCCTTCCATTCGTTCGCCCGTGCAGCGGTTGTTCTTCACACACGAGAGCTCGAACAGGCCGCTCCTCGTCGATCTCGTGGTCGTGAATTCGGGGGCTTCCGTTGAAGCGAACGAGTGATCGCGGATCTGCGGAGGACTTTCGGACCAGCTGCCCGATCTTCCCACTGCTCAGCGGCGGCAACGAGGGCCGGCGGAAGGTTCGTTTCATTGCGGGGATCACCGTGGACGGCAAACCGAGTTCGGAGATCTTGATTGCGGCTGTGACTCTCGGCGGCAGCCTTCCGCTGCAGTCAGCCAGCTGCAGCGACAGTAGTCGCATTTGGAACCTTGTTTCCCACGATCGCGCAACAAGGAAGCGATGGGAAACGAACCAGCGAGCGCGCGCACTGCCCGTTCCCATGCGGCTCAAAAGCCCGAACTTCTGCCCCGCCCGCAACAAACTCGGTGGTGCAGTGGCTAGTGCGCTTGCTTTGAGTGGCTGGGTGTAGTTCAAGCGGTCCCTTCCGCGCCGTGTTCGGGTTAACGGCATCTGGCAATTGATTGTCAGGCACGTCCCCTATCCAGCTGTTCAGAGCGGTGTGCGAAACGGAATGAAGACTTGGTTGACTCGTCTCGTACCGGATGTGCCTTGCCCCGCGTAAGTCGGTCAGTAACCCCGAAACACCGGTAGGACGAATGTGTCCCCTGTGGGTCCACGAGGACGAATGGGAATATGGCGAGCGAAAGGTTTTGCATTTTTTGTTCCGACTTCGTTCCAACTCGTCGAGAGGACGCGAACGGGCGGCCTTTTGGGGTCGTCGGCCGGCCGCTGCGGTCCTTCGGTCGGTCGGTTGGGGGGGCGAGCGGAAGGCGCGTTCGGTCCCCGCTCGTTCGACGCTGCTGCCGAGTGACCGGCGGAAAGCGTCGGGAAAAAAGGCGGCTGATGGGAGCTGCGCGCAGACGGCTGCCATCCTGAGTGGTCAGGCGGTCCTCCCGCCGCCGCACGGCTTCTTCCGCTCTTTGCCTCTGCTTTCGGGCCTACCGTTCGTCCGTCTACCGTTCTGTGCTGGACTTTGCTCGGCCAACCGCCTCGCCGGCCGCTTCGCCGTCCACAAGCGCAACTTCCGGCTCGCTTTCGATTGGCGCCGCAATTGCGGCGAACAGCAATCAGTCGCACAAAAACTCGAGTAATTTTTTTGTTGTCTGTCGCAGATGAACTGCCGTTGCACTCTTAGGGTTCTCTGTTTATTCAAACACAGCAAAAAAGCGACATCAACGGGCACGGCGGTTGATCACAAACCAGACGTCCGTCTCGTCCACTCGCAGTTGCCAAACGGAGAGCACTTCCAACGAGCGCTTGTCGAAGTACGCCGCCAGTTTCGAGTCAAAGGTCTTGTCCCGTTGCAGGAACTTCGTGTGCTGCGCAAAGTATTCGTTGATGGCTTTCAGCCTGTTCGCGTGTTGGTACTAAACGAATGGTGAACAAAGAAGACGGAGGGAGTGGAACGAACGAAAACGTTGCTGATCCATTGCAACATTCGGATTTCGGTCCGCAGTTCGCCCAGTTGAACGCCCGCCGCTTTCGCCCACTCAACGATTTGAAAGGCGCGGGCGACGAGGACCTTCAGCGCTGCTCGGATTCCTGGCGGTTTCTGAACGAACGGAAACGCTGAACGGGCAGCGAAACGGGGCCCACCGTCGAAACAGCGAGTGTGAAGCCCGTGATGCTCGCATCAAGAACGAACTTGTCGTTCGGAGGTCGCAGATTGCGGAAAAGCGCCTGAAAGCCTGCGGCGTCCTGTTCGTTCCACAAGCCATTGGCCGGCTGTTCGAGTTCCTTCGGTGTTTCCTGTTGGTGCAATCTCATGATCAATTTTTCGACCACTTCGTTGCGCTCGCATCTGAACGAGTTTTTTTTCGAAAAACGATGCCTAACTTACGGTCCATTTCCCACTAGATTCTTGAAGGTAACGTCTATTTCGAGCACTCGGGCACGAGTTCGAAAGAATGGGGCAAGATCTAAACAATGGACGATTTAACGCATCGAATACAAGACGAAAGACGCACAAACGGCAGCTTTGTAGTAGACGTGGAGGTAGGCAGTTTCCAACTCCAGCGGAAGTCCGTAGAGCAGACTCGTGTGTCGAAACTGCGACAAGTCAACTTTGACGATCTTTTCGCGCAGAAATTCGTGCACAATCGTAACGACTTGTGGCCGTCGCGTGCACTCGCCGATGTGCAGTTCGACCGACCGGAGTGTGCGGTGATCTGAAACACTCGTCAGAATGAAGGGAACAAAGAAGAAGCGGAACTGCTCACCTCTCACTTCCGAAAGCAGCGAGAACCAGTGGCCGGCGAGCGCGAACGCGGGCGCTCGCAACGAGTAGAACGACACGTGGATACGCTCCAGCGAGGCCGCTCGCAGAACGCGAGCGCTCGAGCCGACGGAGAGGTGGTCGTTCCGCAGGCGCACGCACAAGGATTTCTTGATTTCCACCGAATTTAAGCCGAGTTTTCCCACGACCAGCATCGCCACGCCCGTGCAATTCTTCCGTTTGTGCTCGAAGAAGGCGGACAGAAAGCCGGACGAGCAGACGAGGAAGCGGAGCGTTCGGAAGCACAGAACCGCCCGCTGCCGCAAGTAGTCGGGCGCCTCGGAGTCGAGCACGTTGTCCGCAAAACGCGTATTCGTCGCGTGGAACAACGTCCACAGGCGCCCGTCCGCTTTCAGTTGTGGCGGATTCGGTGCGGGCGGCACGACGAGCGGCAGAGCGCCACCCCTCGTGAGTTTCACGCGCTTGGTCGCCGGTTCCGCATCGGACATCTCGCTTAAAAATGTGTGAACAAAGCTGGAGTAGGTGGGCGAAAGCCGCAGTTGACCGCCCGGCAGGAGTGAGCGCCAAGCGACCCATTGATCGGTCGACCCGACCGGCCGCGTTCTTTTCCGATTGCGCGGCGTCCGCCGCTGTTGGGTTGGCGATTGCGTAGACATGAGAGAGTGCGCGGGCGGCATTTGGTTTCTTAGGTTTATTCGATTGTCGATCACATTCGCCAATGAGCAGCAACGCGATTCGTTTGGTTCGTCTTTGGCCGAGCGACGGCAACGAGTCTGCTCGGAGCTCCTCGATCGTCTTGAACACACTTGCCCGTTTCTTGCCGCCGATTCGGAGAGAAATTGAGAGATCGAGGGCCATGTTCAGAAAACGGCCATTGGATTACACCCTTAGGACACTCGCATCGGTCGGCTGGAAAGAAGCGAGCGGACGGCGAACGAAAGGCGAGTTGGCGGCGAGCGAGCAGCGCATCCAAACAAAGTTAAAAGCCAAGACAATCAGGAAGATTAGTTACTGCAGCCAGTCGACGATGTTGGCGACGTGGAGTTAATTTCACAGTGCGCGAATTTACATGACTGATCCAAAAAATTCGGTGCTGCTCACTGGTTTTCCGCAAGCGTTCTGTTGACTCCAAACTCTCGCCCGTTGTTTGGGATAGCCGGACGTCAGCAAACGAAAGCCGCTCGTTTACTCGAGCCATGCCGCTTCTGTTTGGTTCGTTGACGAAGTTGGTGTGCGTAATGCAGATGGTGCGCCTCCTCGAAGGCAAACCGCCGCATCGCCTCCGTTCACGAACGAAAAAACCGAGTGAAACGAGCATAAAAGCCGGCGTTGAAGCGACCTGATCACCAGTGCATTCAAGCACTTCTCTCCACTCCACCACTCTCATGTCCAAGATGTCCAAGGTCCTCGCCTTCTTTTTTGTCTTCGCCTAGGTGGTGGCCGTCGTCCAAGCGAACCCGGGCGAGTCCGTCGAGGAAGTGGTAAGAGGGCTTCATAAAACAAGTGCGTTCTGTCTGCAGGCACAGAACGTCACCAGTGGTGGGCGTATGAAGCGGGTCAGTTGCCGCTGCATTCAGACATGGTGCGACGCGTGGTGCAGAGGACAGACCGCCTTCTGCGTCGAGACGATGCGCGTTCGCTGCTGCGGGTATTGATTGAGATTCCCGCCTTCAACACGGCAATGTTGCCGGCTTTCTTTCGCTAATGACCGGTCAATAAACAAGCTTTGCATTTACTTGTAGTTTTTCGTGGACGGCTCTTGCGGGCACCAAGAAGCACCGTTTAACTTCCCAATTTTATTGATTTCTTCGGCGAGGAGTTCAAGAGCGCGTTCAATACGCCGTCTTCTCATCAGCCTCGCACGAGTAAACGACCAAGAACAAACACACCTCCCGCATGCTCATTTATTCACGCGAATCAAAACAGGCACTCAATCGAATCAATTGGCCGGCGCCGGGCGATGGCAGACCTCGTTGAAGCGCGCGTCGTAGAAACGGGGGCGGCACAGGTTGCAGGCGTCCGGGAAACACTGCGTGACGGTCGGACACTCGGCGGTCGGCAGCTTGAGGCAGGGCGCCGTCGGACACACGCGATTGACGAAGTCCGCAGTGCCTGCAAGCAGCGAGCCGCTCACCCAAACAGCTGCCCGCGTTCGGGATGCACTTGGTGATGCCGAGCGAGTTCTTCGTCTCTTCTCGTACTTCGGGCACACGCCGTTCGGCGTCTGGACGGCCGCGAGGACGAGCAACACGGCGGGCTTTTTGACTGACAGTAGAGGAAGTGCCTGTAGCTAGGACTTCCCGAAATTGCGCCCAAGCGGTTGCTTCGTGCGTTCAACGAATCCGACCGTTTAGTCTCGTAGTGTGAACGATTAGGGCGTTTACTTTCTTGACAAGCGGTCTGCAGAGAACACGTGAACTGTAAACACGAGTGCAAATTGCAGGACTGCGTTCAGCTCGGAAGTTCTCCTCTTATTCCACTCCCCGAATGCCGCACTTCGAGCGTCGATTGAGTGGCGTCGGTTGACGGCTGCTGCGCGCCGCTCAACGGGACTCCGGGATCAGCGACGTCGTTCGTAATGAGCGGAGCTGGTCGGACGAAGATTGCGGCCACGAGTTCTTTCTGCAAGAAAGCAATCGGTCGTCTTTTTGCCGCTCTGCACTCACCGCTTTCTGCAACAACGATTCCTGTCGACCGCGGTAGTAGAGGAGGGGATTCGTGACGTAGCTGAAGTTTTGCAGCACGAACAACAAAAAGTGCAGAAGGCTATCGCGCTCGGACGTGCTGCAATGCAACGATCAGTTATTAGCGCTCAATAGACCTGAAACAAACGTCTTGTAGAAGATGATCATGCTTCCTTGAAAGATCAGAAAAAACAGCAGGCAGGTGACGATCTTTCGGATGGCCTTTTGTTTTTTCGCCGTCGCGATCGGATCGGGACTTTGGCCGGGCACTGGAACACGTCGAGACGCTCATCAATCGTAGCCCTTACCTTCTTTGAACAACCGGTAGGTGGCGGGGATTGCGGCAAGCATTAGGAAGAACACAGTTGCAAGTAGGGCCATTAATGTGCCGTGAAACAAAATCCAGTACCAAAGAGGAACGCGATCTTTGTGCCACATATTATAGCACTTGTCTACTCGGAATACAATCGATACTAGACTAGTGAGCTGCTACTTACCTTTCTTTTCGTCTGACGCCAAAAAAGACGGCAGATGGGCGGCGTAGTACCAGCGAAAGTAGCACACCGTGAGAAGAACGAGGTACAGTTGGTGAGTAGCAGCAAACGTCCAGTTGAAGGCGATCATCGAACGGACGTGCACCTTGCGGAGCCTCCGAATATAAAACGGATACATGATGGCCGCGTACCTGCAAACAGCATTCATTAGACAATGAATACTTTTCGTTACATCAAGATGAGTGTCCCCAATGCGGACATGTTCGACATCAACCGCGACGTGTTGAAAATAAACGAGGCCGAAAAATCGACGAGTCGGTGTTGCTCGAACCACGCGTTGAAGTGAAGCCGCGCGCAGTCGCCGACCGAAGCCACGATGTCTGCCGCTGCCTGAAGAAGGAGAGTACAAGTGGCCAGCCGAAGTGCTGACCATGTTCAACGGAAACAAGTTCATCTTCGTCCGCTTCGGCTTGCGCAGAAGGTCGTAGAGCACGACCGAATTGGCGATCACGTTCACGAAGACGCACGCCGGCACCAGAACGTAGCCAAAGAAAGACAAAATCCACTCCGTACTGCAAATTAACGAACTCTTTAGCTCCAAGTCAATCGCTTACCTTTCGGTGGGCATTCCGGCGCAAACGCAAGGCTCTTCTAGCTGGTGGACTCACTCCTGGCTCGTCATCGACGACTTCTTTTGTTTATTCGAATAAGAGAGCGTTCGTTAGACCCGCGGCTTGTTCGGCTCCCGTTCGGCCTCGCTTAATTGAATGAGGCTCCGCTTTGATGCTTCTCTTTGGGGACTTCTTTTGCGCTCGCCGTTGATGAAGTGAACGCGTCGGCTTGACGCTCGTTACAACGAGAGCAAGCTAAACACAAGTGCGCGTGACACAAGTGAGGAACGAGTGGGTGCGAGAAGCAACCGTAGAATTCTGAATGCTTGGTTGTTCGTACCCACTGATATTTTGAACTGAATCGCTCGATTTGGATTCACAGCTAAATTTTGTAGGCAACTCGTCGGCGATTGCCACTTGCCCACGCGGTCCGAAACTGCAACCGCGCAGCAGCCGCCCACCTTCCACTAGTTTGTGGTGCCCAAAGAGGAGTGATTGTGCGGCCGCCAGCTGTAACACGGCTTTTCGTTGGCCTCCGTTGGGGATCCCGCCGCTTTGTAAGCTGCTTGTTTATTGGATCGTCTTCATGCAGATCACTGACAATTAATAAAACTTGTTCTCAACAAGGACAAAGTTAAAAGCGAGCCCGTCAGAGGAGCACGACCAAACGTCCACAAGGTGCTGAACACCTTGCGTGACTTCGGCGATCAGATCCGCCTCGAAATGCTCGGTCATGTGCGTGAAGCTCGTGTGTTCGCTAAAGAACTGGGCAGCAGCCGTTCGCACACGTTCGTAGTCACTCTAAACTATCGCAATCAAAGCGATAGACCTCGCAATCTACGAGATTTTTTGCGGAGCTCGGCAGTGTGATTTTCGCCGAAATCTGCACGTTCGGATGGCCGGCGGTTTGCGCGCTCTCCGCCAGCCGTTCAGAACACATCGAAAGCCAGGACAGGACTTTGGGGACGTCCTTCGTGCCGCTCTGGAAGCCCAAAGCGTCAGCAACAATGAGAGAAAGAAGCGAACTCACCGCACAGTCCCGCAAAACGTGCAGAACGAAGTTTTCGTTAGCGAGCGGAGATTCCCGACTGCGGTGCGGAATTCGAGTTCTCCCTGCTCGTAGGCCGCAGAATCAGAATTTGAATCGAAAGGAAACTTCGGCGGTGGATCGGTGGAGCGGCGGAGGACTACGCGTTCCACGCATTCGTTCGCTTCGAAGTTGGACGCCTGCTTTTTCTCGGTTCACTGTGCTCAAACTCACGCTCCATGGGCTGCGATGTGCGCTACGCAATCGTCAGCGACAACGACGCGCGCGCAAGCGCCGAAGAGAGGAACAAGCGCTGAAAAAGGCGATTGATTACACGACCAAGAATGAACACAAGGCGGACATGGAGGCTCCGAAAACTCCGAATCGAGGACCACTTTTTCGACCGACTTCAACGACGATTTCCGCTCGAACAGGAGGAAGTCGTGAGTGCAATTGGACTCGAATTCGCGGATGGACGGCGGCAGGAAGTCGCGGAAGAGATGAACGAGCCACGCGGCCTTTGGTTTGCGCAACGCCAGCACTTCGACAGCCTTCAAGTGCGGCAGGTCTAAAGAACGAACTCACAAATCAAACACCTTCAGTCGCTCACTGGTTATTGCGTTCAGTGTGAACACACTCCAGCGCACGCTTTCGAAAGTGACGGCTTGAAAGGAATCGTTGAGCACAAGAAGGCAGGGGATGTCCCGTTGCCCCAATTGCAGAAGAAGGAGCAACACGTCAACTCCCACGTCCTCCTCGTCAAGGAACAAACAAAAAGAAGCAGAGGTCATGCGCGCGAAGTCCAGTGCAATTCGTGGACGGCATCCTTCTTTCGGATACTCGTCGTTGTCGCTGGGCGTGAAGAAGGCGGTCACAAATGAGCGGGAGCAGAAGAACATTCGAAGGGTGCGGAATCGAAGAGTTGCGCGCGCGCGGAACTCGTCGAGATCGTCGTTATCCGGCAGTTGGTTGTGCGGCAGATGCGTGTTCAGCGAGTGGAACAGCAGCACCCGACGGCCGTCCATCCGCAGTTTCGGCTTCTGCTTCGCGTCCATTGCGCACCTGAAAGCAACGCGAACGGGTGAGCAGCAAGGGCAACCGAGAGCGGGGTAAGCAGCGCTAGCGTTAAGCGCGGAGTGTTGGTCGTGTGAGTGGAAAGAAGGTCGACGCCGAGCTTGGGGTCGAGTCTTGCGCAAGCCCGCTTTTACTTTCCAGCCGACCGCGTGGCACGCAGCTTGGGAAGCTCGACCTAACCGCCAACACAAGGAGGGTGCTTGAATAAAGCGCTTTCACCCACAAACACGTCGTTCTCATGGCTCTTCACCCCGCTCCTTTCGGCGTTGTTAGCGTTACAAGTGGTCTTACATTTATTCGCGACAGCATGGGTTTCGACAAAAAGCAGTGGTTTAACGAAAAAATTCTCAATAAAAACGAAGTTCATGGCGACCCCTTCTGATGAGCCCGTCCAAACGTCCACGACCCGCTCCGCTCCATACGTGAACTCGGCAGCCAAATCCGCATCGAAGTGCTCGCTTTCGTGCGTGAAGTCCGACTGCGTGCTGAAGAACTGAGCAGCAGCCGCTCGCATTCGTTCGTTGTCGCTCTACAAACACGAAATGAATTCAGTTGTAAGTGTAGGAACAGACCGGCTTCTCCGCCGGATTCGGCAAGCGGATCGGCACCGAAACTTCGATGTTCGAATGGTCCGCGCGTTTTGCGCACTTTGCGACACGCCGCGAACAATCCAACACTGTGGACAGGTCCTTCTGGAAACTATCCGGCCCACACTGAAATCCGACAGCGTCAATAGCAGAAATGATGCTCACCGAAAAGTTCTGGTACTTCAGCTCTCCCAAACAAATGTCAATGACAAACGAATCGTTCAGCGAGCGGAGGTTCTGGGCCGCTTTGCGGAATGCGCGGTCTTGTCGCTCGTGAGCCAAAGGATTGGAAATTACCTTGGAGGGGTATTCAAACGCCACTCGTTTCACGTGGTCATTCCTCTCGAATCTGCAAGCACGATTGCTCTCGTCTCGACCAATCAAACTCACGGCCCGTTTGCTGCAATGTGCTCCAGACAATTGTAAGCAGAGATGACCCGAGCACGCGATCAGAACATAAGTGGGAGGTCTAAAGAACAACTCCGAGCGCTTGATTGACGAAAGAACGTACTCGGCGCTTCATTCTGACCCGAGCCTGTGAACAGAATTCGCGCCGTCCGTGAAGACGGCGCCAGCACGAGAAGGAGGTGGTCCGGGAGGGGTATAGATTACCCCCCCCCCACACTGGGGGTCGCCCCCCCCAAACTGACCCCCCCACAAAACATCACGGCAAACACGAAAAACATGTTCCTTTTTGTTTAAAAACCTTCACTGAGTTGTTCTACATTAAAAACAATCGTATTTGAAGCAAAAAAAATTTTCGAAATTTTCGCTGAAAAACGACCTTTTCGACCTTCATACCGCGATTTTTGCGTATATAAGAGCAAAACGGGGGTGTGCGTGTTGTCTACGTTGTTTTCATGCGTAAACAGGACTTTCAGAAAGCGTTTTGAGCGAAAAATCCGATTTTTTGAAAATTTTTGGGGGGGAACAAAAACACTTCTACATTGATGCTAAGGTGTGTAGTGATCGTCCGGAGTGTGTGTGGTGTGCGTACATGCACTCTACACTAATTTTTGGGTCGACCCCCATTTGGGGGGGGGGGGGGGGGGTAATCTATACCCGAGCCGGTGGTCCTGATCGCGCGTGGCACAGAATTGTCCAATGGACGCGGGAAGGAAGTCACGAAAAAGATGCACGAGACACGCGCCCTTCTGCCGCCACAAAAGCAACACATCAACGGAGTTCAAATGGGGCAGGCCTAAAGAACGAATTAACGAGCGGAGCGCCTTAATTTCTCACTTTTAACGGTGGCCAGCAAGAACGCCATTTTGCGGAGACTTTCGAACGTCTCTCGAAGCGTGTCAATGTGTAGGCCCAAGGAGCGGATGTCCCGCTGACCCAATTGCAAAAGCAGGACGAAAGATTCCGTTCGCAAGTGCTCGTCGCCGAGAAACAAACCGAACGACGCCGATCCCAACCATGCGGCGTTCGCATTAAAAAGAGGTCCACCTTGCTCTTTGCCCGTTAGATATCGTTTGGTCGGTGTGAAGAAAGCGATCGGAGAGGCGCGGCAACAGAAGAAAAAGCGGAGGGTGCGGAATCGAAGAGCCGCGCGTTCCCGAAGGAAGTCGGGACCACTCGGCAGTTGGTTGTGCGGCAGTTGCGTGTTCAGCGAGTGAAACATCAGTGAACGCCGCCCATCCATCTCCAACTTCGGCTTCTTTTCGTTCATCGGAGTCCTGAAATCAACGGGAAGATGAGACGAAGCAGTGGGAGAAAAAAGCAGCCCCCAAACGTCTCCTTCGCTTCCACACGCTCTCCGCGTTTCGCCGCACTCCACGCGGATTTCGGAGCGGCGAGGGGCGGCGGTCTGACCGCTCGACAGTCGAACGAGCAGGCAGAAGAGAGCGGTGCTCGATCGACTCTTTCCCACCGCACGCAATGAGGTCGCTGCGGTTGCCGCCCGACCGGCCGACCTTCGAACTCGGCGGGATCTCGAAGGCGCTTTCGCAGAACTCTCGGCTGCTCGTGGACTCCGGCCGGCTCCAATTGCATCCGTAATCCCATGCTCAGTCGAAGATCTCGCAGGAAGGAGCAGTCGGGCAAGCGTCAAAACCAAACAAATGGCTCCTCTTCTTCACGCAAAAACGATTGAACAGATGAAGCGGCTTCTTCGGCGAATCCTGCAGCTCTAAGCAACGGGCGAATCAAAGCGCAAAAGAACGCTCTCATTCTTTCATTCTGCAGTCGACATTCCACCCAATCCTGCGACCCTCGCCTCAATCGAAGAACAGGCGACCTCCTAGACGTTTGCCGGAACTAGCGAACGAACGAGAAGCGGGAGCTGCTTTCTTGAACAAACGCTTCGTACGTGGCCGCTCCGTTGCCATTTTCCGGGGCTGTTGCTTTCGCGGCCTCACTTCTGCAGCGAATGTTCGCCGTCTTGTAGGCAAACTTCGCAATTGGGTCACTGACTCATGAGTCAGTCAGTAACAGTCAGATGACAGTCAGAGTCACTTTCGTTAACTGACTCTGACAGTCAGAGTCATTTTCAGTGACTGACTCAGTCAGTCAGATTACCACTTTCGTTTTTGCCGGTTTTTTTAATAGAAATCCAATAGTTACGCTTCAACATTCGTTGAGAACATTTGATTAAGCACATCAGAACTTTTTTATTGTTAAAAGCGAGAAAAAATTAGTTTTCCGCAAATGACTCTTGAGAGTCAGTTGACAGTCAGTTCAACTGACTGTCAGAGTCACTCAGCCCAATTGACTGTGACTGTCAGGGTCAGTTAACGAAAGTGACTCTGACCGTCACAGTCAGTCATTTTGCGAAGTTTGCTTGTAGGCTTTCCGTTTACCGAATTTATTTCACGCAAAGTACGGACATTTCAACGGAACTCAAACTCCATGATGTTGTCGACAAAGACAAAGTTCAGACCCATTCCATTCGTTTGACTCGTCCAGACGTTCGCGATCTGATACAACCCAACGGTGAGTTCGTCGACCATGTCGGCGTCGAGGTGCTCGGTGGTGTGCGTGAAGTTCGGGTGTTCGCTGAAGAACTGGGCAGCAGCAGCCCGCACTTGTTGGTGCTCACCCTAAACACTCGAGAAGTGGTTGACAAATGGCAGCGCGAACAAACCGGTTGCTTTTTGAGGGGCGGCATGTCGAACATCACCGAAATCTGAACGTTCGGATGACCCGCTCGTTTCGCGCTCTCCGCAAGGCGTCGCGAGCCGCACGTCAAGCCAATCAGGTCCGCGTTCAACTCGCGCTCCCCGCCCTGAATTCTCGCAGCGTTCGCGGGCAAACGAAGACAACAATCGCACTCACCTCCCCATACACCCAGTGCGCGAAATTAACGTGAAGAACGAAGTGGTCGTTGAGGGAACACAAGTTCTCTACCGCCGTGCGGAATCTCTGTTCTTCGTGCTGGTAAGGCAACGAATTCGAAGTTGCATCGACATCGTAGAACATCGACAGACGGTCGTACGCGTGAATGACCACTCGTTCCACGTGTTCGTTCCGTTCGATTCTTAAAAGTTTGGTTGTTCCGATTCACACGAATTCGAACCCACGGCCCGTTGGTTGCGAGGTCCACCAAACAATCGCAAGCGTCGATGACTCGAGCGCGCGATCGGAAGAGAGGAACAAGGTCTTAAAACCGACGTCTAGCGCTCGAAAGGCAAGAGAACCTACGCTGCCCCGGCCCGCGAGCCGAATTGATCCCCACTTTTTCCACCGACTGCAAAGACGACGGCAGACCAAGAAAAAGGAAGTTGTGGTGATTGGGAGGGGAATCGAATTCGGAGATGGGCGTTGGCACGAAGTCGCGAAGGAGGTGGACGAGCCAAGCGGCCCGGTATTCCCGCACAATCTCCACTCTCACGGCTTTCAAGTGCGGCAGGTCTAAAGAAACGAACTAGCCACCTTACAGCAACAATTGCTCACTTTGGACAGCCGACAGCAGAAACGCCGCCTTGCGAAGATTTCCGAAAGTCTGTGGGAAGTTTGCGAAATGCAGACGAAGGCAGCGGGTTTCTCTTTGCCCCAATTGCAAAAGAAGGGCCATTGATTCTAGGCGGAGCTGCCGCTCGTCGAGATGCAACGCAAAAGAAGCCGAGCCCAGGTCCGGCACTCCGGCTCGAACAAAAGGAAAGGCTTTCGCTTCGGGCCATCGATCTCTTTTGCTCGACCTGAAGAAGGCGCTCGGAAACGAGCGAGAGCAGAAGAAAAAGCGGAGCGTGCGAGACCGCAAGGCCGCGCGTTCCTGAAGAAGGTTGGGACCATTCGGCAGTTGGTTGTGCGGGTGATCCACGTCCAGCGCGTGGAACATCAGCACCCGCCGGCCGTCCATCCGCAACTTCAGCTTCTTTCCGTTCATCGGAGTCCTGAAATCAACGCGAGCGGGTGAGCAGCAACGGTAGAGGAAGAGCGCGCCGCGTTGACCGCTGCTGCCGCACAGCCTTGCAATTCAAAAAAAAGCAGCAAACTCGGGCGCTCTTACAACTCACTTCTATTCGACGCTTGCCCGCGTTCGATCACTCGGCGGTCCGCGCGGCTGCCACCTCATCGCGTTTGACCCAACCAGCAGAACGCAGCGGTGCGCGGTCGACTCGACCGGTTTTCTCCGCGGGGTCCGTTCACCCGGTCGGTCTCTCGCACTTTTGTTAGCTGCCCGCCAACCTTTGGACCTTCGCTCTGCTCGGACTTGTTGCTTTGGGCTCTCGACGAATGACGGGAACATGCAGCGGTTACCTCCATCACCAATCTCTCCGACCATTGGTGACCGCCAAAGATTCAATTGATCGGCAATCGGAAGGTCTGCGAACCGCCAACTTCTGTCCAAGATCTCCGCCCAATGTTCTCTCGTGTCCAAAACACCAGCGAGCTGCTCGCCCAAATGAACGGCGGGCGGTTCGAACGAAAAGGCGGCGAGCGTTCGAGCGCCTCTCCGCGATCCTCCGTTTTCTGCTGCTCGCGTCATGCGCACCACATTGGACGCCACGCAGTCGACCTGGCATGAGGACGAGCTTTGCGCTGTGCGGAGGGAATCGGGAAGCCGACGAAGTTTAATGCTGATAGCAAAAAGTGAGCTTTTGGTCAGCGGTTGCGAATGTCATCGAATGCAAGCTTTAATTCGAATGCAAAAAATGCGAAAAGAACGTATAGCGATTGGAGTCTACGGTGTGGTCACGCGCTAGATTCCAAAAGATGCATCTGCAGCCTGCTCGCGTGCTTTCGAGAAAGCGACAGGCGGCAGATTGGCGGGAGAACGACGCCTGCGGACGACCCAAACGACCGTCATCGCGCCCATCGAGCAGCCGGCAACTGCGCTGCCAATCCACGCAACAAATCTGAGAGGAGAAGCAGCGTTTCGTGCTTCCGATCCGATGATCCTCACGTCGTAGCGGATGTCCGACTAAACAAATTCAGACGACCTTTACGGACGAGCTATACTCACAGTACTGTGACGGAAGTGCCCATTCGTCGTCATGTGTAGATCGCGCGAACACAGCGTCGGGAGGTCATGAATGCAGTTGCGATTGTTAAAATGCAGATAAAAGGACAGTCGGTGATTCCAGCGTGGATTTTGAGGCGCACCGGCGTTGTAATGAGTCATTCGATTCATCAAGCGCTCTTCCCCATCCTTGAATTGATCTAAGACATAGTGGACGCCGCTTGCAAAGCTAAAAACGAACGTACACGCATATGAACCGGCATACGCGTGGTATTCCTCGGGCAGTTACGGGTGCGTCAAGTTCCGCGCATTCTCGGGGAGCTCCACGTCCAGTTGCCTCCGCTTTTCGCTCTCCCATCCGTAGATCATAGGCCGCCCGTCCGGGTCCACGTAGATCTGGACCGTGACGTTCCTCTCGAGCATCATGTCGTGCAGAATGTTCAACACACGAACAACCATTCGTTCTTGCGTCAAGGGTTCTTGGTCTTTCTCGAAAAACGTCACCTATCCGTCTTCATCAACGACACCGGGCGTCCAAGACGGGGCGGCCGTGAGGTTGTACTCGCAAAGTGGTCCCTAAAGCAGCGGAGAGCTGCAGTGTTGAACACGACTTACGTGATGCCCGTCATCGCAAAGACAACCGAAATTGTGGCCTGCCGGGTGACAACGGCCGCCGTTCATGCAGGGATGTTCGTGGCAGACGTCAAAGTCGTCGCAAAGCGCTCCCTTGAATCCGGGGTCACAATAACAGACGAGTTTGTTGTTGTCGTGGGGATTTGGACGGCATTCCCCGTGACCGTAGCATTTCGGCTCGACGGAATCGCAAGAATCGCCCGATTGAACGTCGAGCACGCTCCAAAAGAAAGCGGCAAAGAGCAGCACGACGGCCGCCATTTCGAGCGGTCGCCGAATGGCCCTTTGTTTTTGTCGAGCAGAGCGTTCCCCGCTGAGTTTCCTCGCTGGTCCACTCGCCCACTGTTTACCCCCGTTTGGAACGTCTGCGGGCGATGGCTGCGAGTGATCTGTTTATTCTCGGTTTCGAACGCGGTCCCTGCAAGCGGCAGGATCGAAGAGGAGCAGCAGCCGATCGCCGAAGCCAAACGCAAACGGGACGCATTGAATTGACTTACTTCTCGTTTTGGTCGAAGGAACACGTCATAACAGTGAGGACGGGCAGAAGAATGAACTTTTTGCACTGCGCAGAGCGTCGTCCCATTCGAGGCGGGAGATCAAGAACGCGGACTCGCTTTCCCGCGCACCCTACCGACCGCTCGGCCGTTTTTGGGCTGCTCGCGAGTTCTTTAGTTAAGTTTTACGGAATGCTCTTGCTGGTCGGCAGTGCCGGGCGACAACATACGCTTTTTAGGGGCGACGCGTTTCGAATGACCCAGCGAACACGCGATTAAATCACGGAGGTGACGCATCGTCCGTCAAAATAGTCCGTCGTTGTTGTCTCAGCGATTGCTTAAGCGCGGTGTGGCTGGAAGGCGAACGTATGGGCATCCGCTTTTTTCGTTTGCGTCAGAGAAACGAAGCGACCGCCAAGATCTCCAGCTCAACGGGAAGAAAGAGCGGCGACGGACGACGACAATCGAGAACCGCTCAGATTTGTGTCTTTCCTGTTGCTTCTGTCACTCGCGCGTCTGTTTTAGAAGTCTTCTGCTTGTTATAGTTGTAGTGATCCGCCCACTCTGCTCGGCGCCTGTCTTTCTCACTACAGGACCTGAAACGCGTTCAACTCACTGCTTCTTGCTTTTAGTTGCAGCCATGGTCAACAACCCAATGCTCTCCGGCAGCAACGACGAAGAGGACGGCGACCAAACTGCGGTACGAGTTTTCAGTCTCTTCTACTACTCGATGCTTTCGCTTAGATTCGCTGCTATGTCAGCTACTCGGTTTTCTTCTCGCTTTTCGGATTTCTTCTCGTGTTCTTCGCGACGAACGAGATTCCACTGGTCGGCTTCCAGACGGCGTACTTTTTGTGGTGCCTCCTCAGTTGCTTCATTGTCGCTCCCTGGAGTTGTGGCGCGAAGGGCGTCCGTTATTTGGCCCTCCTCTTCGCCAAAGTGGTGAGTCCTCGGCGAACTGCATCCGCATAGAAATTCGTAGACGATCGAAGTGTTCCTGCACGGAGTTTACGCGCTGTTCGTGTTCTGCGACTGGGTCGTTATCGTTTTCGGCTACAACGTGTTCGACAACGTCCCAATCGTCCCGCACAAAAGCGGGGCCGCGTTCTTCGCCTGTGTCGCTCTCGTCGTGAAAGGCTACCTCGAAGCTCTTCCGCTGGTGTTCATCGCGGTGAGGTCTGTCGGTAGAGACATTGGGTCGTCGATTGTTTTCGCTTCACCAAATGCCAAAGATCGGCGTTCTAATCTGAGACGTCCTGCTGTGTTTCTTACTGCAGACGTCCCACCACTAATTCCCGCAAATCATCGGCACGCCGACCTTTGGCATTTGGTGAAGCAAAAATGAATTGAGAACTCTATAGGCTCCAGAGAAAAGACGCGCCCCGAGTTAACCGCGCCGCTCAAGCTGTCCTTCGTTGCGTTCTGCTCGTTCTTCCGTCAACATCGCAGTAAAACGCTTACGTGTCTGGTTTTTGATCGATTCGCTGTTGTTTGTTTTGCTTGAGGTTGGAATGAAGCTCTCTTCCGTGTTCAGTTGTTGCTTTTGTTGAAACGAAGCGGTTGCCGCTCGCCCGCTCATTTCCTTCTGCTGGCCGCCGCCGCGCTGCTCGCAGCGAACGGCAGCCGCTTTTCCATTAGCGGCGTGTCGGCTGGACGTTCATTTGGATCGCCGCTTCAAGCAGGACGGCGAGCGGAGGATGGGCGCCGCTCGTCCGCTTGACCCTTTCATTCTTGCTCTAGACAACGCGCTGAAAGAGCCGCAATCCGTGTGCAATCCGCGCGGACCACAGAAGACTGAGCGGATGGCAATCAAGCTGCCCGCTCCGTCGCTCTCCACCACTCAATCGACCTCCCTTCCGTTCCCCAATCGGCGCACGAGTCGAGCGGGCTGGGGCGGTTGCTCGCCTGCGATCTCCGCCCACTCGCCCTTGGCCTTTCCGACCGGCCGACGGCCCACTCAAACAGCAAGCGGAGAACGACGCGCGCAGGGGAGTTCGCTTTTGTGCGCAGCAGTGTCATGAGTAGGCAACACTCGACGGAGCGCAGCATACAATCGCTGCTTCGCCATGAAATCCTTGTTGCTCGAGAACATATAACTTTTCATTCGTCCTCACGAGAATGCACCTTGTCCTTCCGCTCCTTGGATGGCCGCAAAGAAAACATGCCTGTTATCAGCGCATTGCCTGAAGCGCGTGGCCGGATTAAGCGAAAGGAACTCGAGCGCTTCCGTCTTATCAGGCTCCTTTCGTAAAAACGGAGGATTGGCATCGCGTTGGGAAAGCGAGTGGAAGTCGAAAAGAACGCTGAACATTCGCTTGCGAGGGCTGTAGCGAGACGCTCCGCTCCATTGCTTTTGGCGTTGATTGTACGGTAATTTCTATCCTTTAGACCTTCCAGTACGTGTGATGCCGTCAACGGAAGACAAGCTACAGCTGACGGTCGAGCGTGAAGACGGCGAGCGGCTGCAGATTTCAATCTCGCCCGATGCCACGCCTTACGAGCTGAAGCTGCGCGTTTACGAACACTGGAAGGTGATCGCCGATCACCAGCAGCTGCACAAAGGCGGTAAGAAGACTCTTCTTCGCGTTTACCCGTCGCTTTAGACGAGGAACTGCTGGGATCTTTCACCTCGCTCTTGGGCTTCGACTTGAAGTCGGGCGACGTCCTGCAAATGCGCTCGAACGACAATGAGGAGCTGCCGGAGATCGAGGACTTCCGGAGCGTCGAGGAGCTGCGAGTGGCGATCCAGAAAGCGGTGAACGACCGAAAGAACCTCGAGGACTACGACGCGCTCATCCGATTCTTGTGCGAAAAAACAAACGAGCGGATCGGCCGCCTCCTCGTCGACATCTGCCAGCCGAACACCGAGTTCAAGGAGATGCCGAAAAAGCTGCTGCATTTGATTTCGCGGCTGGGACCGCGTGGAAGCGTCGTCCACCTGAAAGCGAGAGCGAGCGACTCGATTCGCGTCGTCAAAATGCGGCTGTTCGCCCGCTTGGCCATCGAAACGAACTCGATTCAATTGTTTGACGCTGGTTGGTCTCTTGCCTTCATTTCCACTGCTTTCTCGAATGTTTAGGCGCGGAATTGGCGGACGATTTCGCGCTCTCGGGCTTGTCATCGCCGGCGCCGTACCTGGAGATCCGACAGAAACGACCGTCCGTGATCCGCGCGGCGCGAGAGGACGACACGATGGCTTCGTGTTACGAAGAGCTCCTCAATTCGACGACCTCGGCTCTCACAATGAAGTGCGACCTGGAAGTCGAGGTTCTTCGTCGCCTCGACGAGCTGCGGCCTCGTTGGAAGCTTCTGCGGGTGTTGGAGGCGGAAATGGCCGCATTGGAGGCCACGAAACCGTCGGACTTTCGAGTTGTAGCGACTAATTGGGACAACTTTGCTGAAAGGACGACCGTTGGAGCAAACGGCCGCGAACCGCTCTTCATCCTCAAATTTCGACTTGCGCAAGCACTAAAACTGCGGGATCGGGAGCTTCTGTTGTATTCGAGTGAGCATTTGCGTTGTATTAAGAGTTCCAATAGTTAACGCAGCTTTAGGGCGGTTGTTGCCCGACGACACGAAGTCATTGATAGAGCTTGGAATCAAAGACGGGGACAATCTTGGCTATAGAGCACACACAGCGAACCCTCTACAGCCGGACGTTCAACTCCTGTCCTACTTTTTCAAGTCTATGGACGTCTTCAAAGTGTGGGAGTTGTGCAAAATGGCGGCGGACGTAGAACGACTGAGCAGACGGATCGTGTGCTTGAAGGCGACTCGCGACGATCCGCCGGCAGCGCAGCGAGTGGCCGCCGAAGTCGTCCACGCGTTTCGGAAACCCGAAGTTCCTGCTGCTTCGACTCCTCCATCGGACTCCAGCGCATCATTGGACCAGCTACAGGCGGAACTTCGCTTGGCCAGAATCCGCGAAGCCGAGCTGGAATCGAACAATCTTTGCATCGTCTGCATGGAACGGCCGCGAGAAACTCTCTTTCTTCCGTGCGAGCACCTCGTCGTTTGCTCCGACCCCGCGTGCCGCAATCTCTCTACCTGCCCGCTGGACAGACGGCCGATCGAGCAAAAAGTGCGGGCTCGTCTCTCCTGATCCAGGGGATTTCTATTGCATCTTCTTTCTGCTCTAAGAAACACGTCAAAGCATCCAAATAAACTCCTTTTATTCACCCCCATCCATCCATCAACTACTGGACGGGCTCGTCGGGAAGGCAGATGGATTCGTGCTCGAAGCAGGTGCTGGAGCGCATGTCCGCGAGGGTGGAGAGTTTGGGGCGCCGCTCTTCTTGCAATACGCCTCGGATTAAAACAAACAGTGCGCACACACTCGCTGCTTGCTGTATGCGCGGAAGTTGAGCGCCGGTCGGTCGGGTTGGACGTGAGGAAGGGCGTGCTGCCGAAGCGGCAGTCCAGAAAGTGCTCCAGCTTGCTTTTCGTGGGCGTGTGCGGCAGCTCGGGGCCTTCCACTGCAACAAAAGTTGTTCAGACAGTTGCCTAATGGTCCAACGGGATTCTCTCGTGAAATCCACTGGACTACGCGACCTCCACTCCAAAAGAAACGAGTCTTCGACTTCCGAAAGACGGCGGCCGAAAACAAGCGGAGGTCTCCGTCGCTTTTTTCTTTGTTGTTGGAATCGGATTGAACCAATAAAAAGATTTTGAGTAGGAGAAGAGACTCGTGTAAGTGCGAAGACGATTCAATTGATTCATTGAACTCGCTGCCTTCCGTTTCTTCCGTCTTTTATTTGCTCTTTCCGGCTCATCCAAGTCGAAAATGCGACCGTGAATCGAAGTCGATAAATGCGGACCAAGGAACAGACGGATGATTGTATGGAAGCTGAAAGCTTTCGGTGCATTTTCTCGCACACTCTTCGCTGTTCACGCCCTACTTCGCGTGTTTGCTTTGCATTTGCCGCAATGAACGGCAAGTGGTGCATTTAGCTTTCAACGAAGACCACACAGGAAACCCCCGAAGACCGACATCCGCTCGATGTCTCGTTTAATTAAAAGATGTCAGGCCGGAAGTCCCCGCTTAACGAGGGCTTGTGGGTTGGAATAAACAAAGCTAGTTTATATGCGAGCCGGAGTTCCGCCTACACGTCGAATTGAATTTCGCCTCAACGCCCTGCCTTCTACGTCGACTCCGACTAAAACATTAGCCATTTCGCCGTTTCATTCGACCTTTTTGCTGCTCGACATTGATCGCATTACGTGCTAAAACGCCCGGCGGAACCTTACCGCATGGAGTGGTACTTCTTCATTCTTTTCTATATTTTCGCGCCGGGATGCGTTTTTGTGAGCGTGATCGCGAATTCGGTGGTGCTTTTTGATCTCGGAAGGAAGCCCAAGTGGACAAAAGTCGATTTCTTTCCGTTGAACATGGTGAGTTCTTCACTCTGCTGTGTATTGACGAGCGAGTGCTTTAGGCAATTGCGGATATCGTCTGTTCGCTGACCAGTTTGCACTTTTTGTTTGGGCACTGGTTCTTTGAACACCAAGTACTCAACAATTTGACGTCGTTCGTTTGGAACACCGCCTACATCGCATCGAAATTGGGCGCGTTCGGAACGCTGGCCATAATGCAAGCGAACTTTGCAGTCGCAAACGACTGTTGCTTGCAGGTACGTAGCGGTCATGTACCCGTTTTTCGTCCGACGAATCCGCAAAATTCACGTGCGAGCTGTGTTGACCCTTGCGTGGAGCATCTCTGCGATACACTCGTTGGACCACCTTCTTCGAGCGCTTTACCTGTTTTGTTGGTACTACGCCGACAATCTGCCAGGTGTTTGGGTCGTCAACGAAACGAAAGGTGAGCCGACGGCTTTGTTGCGCGATTAAACGGTTTTTAAACAGACGAGTGTTATGAGCCCTTCGAGGTGTTCTTTGCAAACAATCATTTATGGCATGTAATTGTGGTGCGCGGTGGAAAATGGGCAATCCTCGTCCTCCTTCTGTTCTTCATGCTTGCTGCAATCCTTGCCGTCTACCGTTTGTTCAAAAAAGGTAAGAAAAAAAACAAATTCTTAGCTAGTTGTGTTTTAGTGCCCGGCCGCACTCCTGGTCTCATTGGAGCAGCCAGAAGACAACAAGCCATCCGAAAGATCGTCACGTGCCTCATGTTGTACCTGATTTTCCAAGAAAGCGGTCAACTTTACGTTACGTTGTTCGTTTGAGCCGAATGACTTTTATGACTGTGTATATTGATTTAAGCATGCCAGGCGCTAATCGGAAAACGGAATCTGCAGTGGACTCTCTCGAGCACTTGTCTTACGCCACGAATCCCTTCCTCTACTACCTGGCGCGACAAGAATCGTTGTTCCACAAACTGGTGAGTGCGGAGCGGTGGAGAGACGACCGGTTGCTTCTTGCAGAAAGAATTCGTGGCCGCACTGTTCGTCCGTTCAGCCCGGCCTAACGCGAACGTCGTCGGCAATGCCGAGGTCCCGTTGATCAGCCCGCAGCAGCCCGCAACCGCCCGTCCCCAGCCCACCGAAATGCAGGAGCGGGAAAGCGGTGAACAAGGAGAATCGTCGCACTGAACCCGACACGGCTATCTGCCCTCGCTTTTATCCTTCTCGTGTTCTCCGCAGATTGTTCGCAAGCAGTAAACTTCTCCAATCGTTCAGGTGAAGTTTATTGATTTGTTTTGCATTTACAAGAAGAAACTGGAGCAGAACACGAGAATCCAGGTCGCAAAGTACGGAATCACTGGCGAGTTGGAAGAAGAAGCGAGTTCTTGGAGCTTCAACGTTTTCGGCGCCGCGTTGATCTTCGCGAATCCCAGCCGTTTCGTCCGCACGTCCAGCGCGGCGCAGTGGGAGCGGAAGAACGAGCGACCGAGCTCCCAGCGAGGGTCCTCGTAGAAACCGAAGATCGTGACCAGTCGCTGGTCTTTCGGCAGCAGCGGGGACTAAA